>OLKM01001805.1:0-75391 GCA_900291075.1 Melanogrammus aeglefinus | reverse complement strand
ACTAGTAGAGAGAGAGAGCTAGAGAGGGGAGAGAGAGAGAGAGAGAGAGAGAGAGAGAGAGAGAGAGAGAGAGAGAGAGAGAGAGAGAGAGAGAGAGAGAGAGAGAGAGAGAGAGAGAGAGAGAGAGAGAGAGAGAGAGAGAGAGAGAGAGAGAGAGAGAGAGAGAGAGAGAGAGAGAGAGAGAGAGAGAGAGAGAGAGAGAAGCGAGAGAGGGGGAGAGATAGAGAGAGGGAGGGGGTGAAAGAGAGAGAGAGAGAAGGGAGAGAGGGGAGAGAGAGAGAGAGAGAGAGAGAGAGAGAGAGAGAGAGAGAGAGAGAGAGAGAGAGAGAGAGAGAGAGAGAGAGAGAGAGAGAGAGAGAAAGAGAGAGGAATTTAGCATCAGCCGTTGAATATAATACAACAACCATTTCTGAACCCAGAGCTAATAAAGGCTGGAATTTGCAGCCTATTTCATCAGGTATTGCCCTTGTATACGTGCCAGGAGCATGAAGGCCGCCTTGATCCCCTTATTCTTGAATCGAAAGAAGCAGGATTGTGTTCATGGATGTGCGGGAGAAGAAAAAGGCAATAAAACGCACAACACAAGCACCAACACAGAGACATATGCACATGACACACACACACACACACACACACACACACACACACACACACACACACACACACACACACACACACACACACACACACACACACACACGCGTGAACGCGCACACGCCACAGCACACACACAACACACACACACCCACACGCAGCCCCACACACAACACACACACACACACTTCCACACACACCCACACACACACCCACACACCCACACACCCACACACCCACACACACACACACACACACCACACACACACACACACACACACACACACACACACACACACCAATCTGTTTTGGGGTTGTCACTACCTTGATAATAACTGTAATATTAACAAAAATATTCAGTCTGGGGATCGCTAAGAAGTCCCTATCTATCCTATCTTATTGCTATAAAACCCTGAAAAACAATTACATTTGCTGAAGGGGCTGTAGTGAGCCAAAGCGCATCGACTAATATTTGGTACGATTCTTTTTTTAATTCCGGCTCATGGTTAAAGCGCCTTTGCGCGTCTCATTTCCGTCCTCCAACCTCCGCTGAGTGAGTCAACACTGTTTGGATTGAAACTCCGTGAAATGTCTCCCTCTACAGTTGACAAGTAGTTTGTAATCAATGGAACTTATTGACAACATATTAGTCAATCAGATTGACTAAATTATATTTAGGCTATTACCAAAGATAATATGGCCCAGAGCCTACTGGAGACCATATACAAATGGCCTGTGTTGCAAAGACATTAGTTGCGTAATTTGTTAAATAGCAATATTGCAACACTGAGTCAAAGAAATAATGAAGGTTTAATTTCGATTTTATTGTACTTTTTTTGTTGTGTGGTTATTTGTATTTTACAATTATACATGAACATCCATATTTTAATGGTTCAAGGATTTAAAACACATAACATTATTACACAGTAGCCTACATACATAATTACATTGCAATGTTACTGTTAGAAATCCTCTACAAGCTACCATTCTGTACAAAAACAAGATAGCGAACTCAAAACAAAAGTTGGCTGCAGATATCCGTTGTAAAAACGGCTGTTTGAAACAAACTTTGAAGCCAGATAAATCAACATGTGAGTAGGCCTATGGGGGTTGGGCGCACCCCTAGTTACTTGAAACTGAAAGACAGGTGGTGGTTGAGCTCAGCCTGTTCTTTCTGACTGAGCCCTTTTGATTCTTGCGGGGCGTGGACGGTGGTGATGCTACACTGAGATTCCGGACCTTGCTAAAACTGTTCTTCAGACTGTCTCTCCTGCTCTCCGAGGTGCTACTGGTCTCCTTGGAGGTGAAGGTAGTCGGTCGACACAAGCCAGCCCTCACGCAGCCGCAGAACAGCAGCCCGGCGATAGCTTTCCTCAATTCGCTGCTCCCCAGGGTATAGATGATAGGGTTCAGCGCAGAGTTCAGCACAGCCAGGCAAATGAACCAGTCGGCCCCTGACAAAAGCATACATTGGCGGGAGACGCAGAAGAAATCCACCAACAGCAGCACAAACAGAGGCCCCCAGCACACCACAAACACGCCCACAACGGACACGACCGTCTTGAGCAGCCCGAGGGAGCGCTGGTGACTGCGCTGCGAGCCCAGGTGTGCGTTGCTATGCACGTGACAGTAGATGGCGCCATAGAGCACGCCGATGGCCAGGAGGATGAGCAGGAAGATGAGGAGGGAAAACAAGACGTAGCTCTTCGAGTACAGCGGGAGCAGCGTGGAGCACGCGTCCAGGTCACACAAGCAGTTCCACCCCATCAGGGGCAGGAAGCCGATGACGAGTGCCAACACCCAGCAAAGCACCACCAGCATGTAGATGCGGTACGTCTTGGTGGCGGTCTTCTGGTGCAGCGGCGCCATCATGGTGGTGTAACGCTCGAAGGCGATGAGCAGCAGGCTGAAGATAGACGCGGCCAGGGCCACGAACAGCGTCCCCTCCCTGAACAGCCAGAGCTGCGGGGTGAGCGTGAACGTGCGGCTGCCCGACATGCTGATGTTGACCACGTAGGCGACGCCGGTGAGAAGGTCGCTGAGGGTGATGTTGGCAATGCACACATAGACCCAGCGGCGGCTGTGGCGGATGCGCGAGAACACGGCGACGAGAACCAGAAGGTTCTCCAGGACGATGAGCAGGCTGACGAGCAGAGACACCACGGTGGTGACGCTCACCTGCCTCTGGTTGCTCAGGAGGGTCCTGTTTTGAAGGCGGCCCGTGTGGTTGTAGTGCTGCCTGATCAGGGACATGGCGGCAGCAGCGGAGGCGGAGGCGGCGGCCGTCATGGCGGAGCCGTTGGAGGCGGCGGGGTGGTGGTAGACGTGAGGGCAGGAGGAGGACAGGCTGAACAGGTCCATGGTCGGTGGGGTGGCCCGGGGTGCGGTTGGGGCGTGGGGGGTTGTCGTGGATGGGTGGTGGAGGTGATACACTCGAGTGGGATGACTTATACTGCAGTGGAATTAGTGCGAAACTCCTGCTCTAGGACAGGCTATCACACTCTTGCCAATGTTTGTCAGTCAGATTGCAGCCCACCTGATGAAAAAGGCAAAAAGGAAATTATGTAAATAATATATTTTAGTTAATATTTTATATATAATGTATATATATATTTTACTTAAGTATAAAATTAAATTCTACTTAATTAAATTAAATAATAAAAATAATAGTAATTAGTTAAAAATAATTAGTTAAAGTGACAGATGTACCTCACCTTGCATGCTACTGATAACGAAATTCTATAATCTATCTGGGTGGTATCGCTTTGTCATTGGTGTGCTTGTAAACAAGGTTTAACTCTGACATGTGCTGCGACTCACGATTGAATTGTGGTTAAGAAGGAGAAGTGAGTAATATCACGGGCATTAAAACCACTACCACATGAAGTAACCCGCACATTTCAGAAAAGAGTATAAATAACTTCCAAATTGAACAAACAATATCTGCTATATCAAATATTCAATAACATGTATTGGATATATATTAGAATAACAGTAACATCTTACAATCAAACAATTACTCTCTTACAATATTTTCCAAATTTAAATTAGGAAATTGAAAAAAGAGAGATACATAATTGAGAAAAATATTATTACATTATTTACATTAATGCCTGATGATTGCAAATAAAGTCCTAACCAGTACTTACAGCACAGCAGAGATCAGCAGTTGATGGTGATGCTGGGAGTGTAGTGTGTGCATTTCCTCTTGCTGAGCTTATGTAACACATATCCTTGACGTCTTTGAATGAGGGAAGTAAAGCCTGATATCACGATAAGGGAGCACCAGCCACACCCAAAAACACACACACACCTCACACACACACCCCACCACATACAACAACAGACACACACACACACACACACACACACACAGACACACACATCACCACCACACACACACACACACACACACACACACAACACACACACTGCACACACACAACGTACGATTGAAACTTAATTTGTGCAAAAAAACTTACATACAGTACACACACACACCACACATACACACACACACACACACACACACACACACACACACACACACACACACACACACACACACACACACACACACACACACACACACACACACACACACACACACACACACACACACACACACACACACACACACACTAAGATTGAAACTTATTCGTGCAAAAAAACTTACATACATACACACACACACATACACACACACACACATACACACACACAGCAACACCAGTCGCACACACACCACACACCAGCACCCACAATACCACCACACACACACACCACACACACACACATCAAGCATCTACCACTACACACACACGCATAGCAGACACACATCACTAATCACACACACACACAGCACTCCCCCACACCTCTACACCACACATACTATTCGTGCAAAAAAAAAACATCGCATCACATACATACATCACTATATACAAATGTTCAAGTTTTCAGGAACAGAGTGTTGTGACTCTAACTGTTTTACAACCATATTTTCATGCATTTACTTGGCCAAAAAAATATTATTACGATTATATCGTCTTTCTCAATTGGTTTTCCTGAAGACCACAGCTGATGTTCTCCATTGCCTTGTGCAACAAACTACTCTGCAATATGCTGAAATTAAATGCCATTGCAAAAGCTTCCCCATGATGACTTATGCGGGAAGGGGCACTTTCAAAACATGATCATGCCACAAGATCGCTGTGCATGCCGTGCGAGTAATGTGATTGTAAAATGATTTTGTGTATGTGGTGTGTCTTCCACAAAGTTTGGCATTCTTACAAAATTCTACATAATTTCAGGGGTTTTCAGAAGAAGACAAAAACAGGAACTCATCAGATGAAGCATGGGCCCCACCCTTCACACTCTACCAGCTGCGGTGGCATAGCTGTGGATATCGGCTCGATAACCACACACAGCAGAAGCCCGTAGTAATTGCGCCTCACCCGCACCCCCTACCCACCACCCAGAGACCCTGATAATTGCAGGAACCACACAGCACAGACATTGAAAGATACCACTTCACCCGTGTCACGAAGGGGATTGAGGCGAAACAATCAATCTCAATACAGAAGCGATACCGCAAAAGAGACACTTGTTGATTAGTTGATAATATATGTAATATATGTTTTATTGACTTCTTTATGCAACACAAACACAACAAAAAATCCCAAAACTCGTGTATGAGCTGGGTCGTGATGCACTATTGGATTTATACTAGTTGGACTCCTCGGAAGAGATTACAATGAGGGCATGCCTGTCTGTCTGTTTAGTAATAGTCTCACAAATCAGACTTTGGAATATAATCTAGAGACTGACGGTAGACTAGCTCAAACTGGGTGAACCAGAAGAATTGCTTTCTCCCATTCGCCATTCATGTTTCTGGTGGCAGGGATCTGCATGTAATTTAGCGAACACAAACTCGGCCAGTGGTATAAACCTAGCAGTTCTATAGTATATAATATCAAGGTCTCTTTCCTCCTCGTTAACAATAAATCCACCTTCCATGCAGTTTAGACCCAAGAAACACGCAAGCAAACAAAAAACAACCAGAGCTTGACATGTAAAATTATCCAGTTGATCATATCATACATGGAAGGTAGTGGTGAGATTGTTCATGAATATGCCAAAAGGCTATTCATCACAACATCTTTGGGGTTTTCAGTCAGAATATGAACAAAAAACCATAGCAAACAATAGATGTTAATCCTTTTTATAAACTCAAGGGGTATTCAAAAGCCTCCCCCATGAGACACACATGGTAATTAAAAAACACTTCTTTTTTTTTGACTACCGATAAGTAGTCACAGATTTGAAATGTGCTGCACATAATTAGTGATTAATACAAAGGAATTAAAGGGATAGATAGCACTGATCTATCACAAAGCGATGCTTTTTGACACTTTTTGACACAACACCTTCTGCTCTATGTTTGGGTAAACGCCCTAGTGTGTGTGTGTGTGTGTGTGTGTGTGTGTGTGTGTGTGTGTGTGTGTGTGTGTGTGTGTGTGTGTGTGTGTGTGTGTGTGTGGTGTGTGTGTGTGTGTGTGTGTGTGTGTGTGTGTGTGTGGTTGGGTGTTAGCTTGCACATTTGTACATGCACCTATGTGGAAGTTCACATGTGAGTGTGTGTGTGTGTGTGTGTGTGTGTGTGCGCAGCTGGGTGTTAGCTCGCACATTTGTAAATGCACTCATGTGGAAGATCGTGTGTGTGTGTGTGTGTGTGTGTGTGTGTGTGTGTGTGTGTGTGTGTGTGTGTGTGTGTGTGTGTGTGTGTGTGTGTGTGTGTGTGTGTGTGTGTGTGTGTGTACATATGTATTTAACTGTAAATATATATAGGCTATAAGTGTATTTCTATACATATACATATATACATACACATCTATGGATAAATATATATAATATCTATACTTTGCATAGCCCCTGTATGCGCCCCTCCAATTTAGTAGGCAGCAAACTTTCAGAATGATAAACTCAATAACATTACTGACTGTGCAACTGTCTGATGCCAAGTAGTGTAACTCAGCGGTGGAGTGGTGAGATTTGGGAGTTTTGATTGTAAGATTCTTGTAAACAAAGAGAGCGGTACGGGCTGGCCTGCCTTTTTTATTTGTACAATATATAAGTTATAGGATGTGATTTTATTTAAAACATTATTGAAATCATATCGAATAGCATCGACTACAGATATATCCAGAATGAAGACTATAGCTTCTAGTCTTCTTTTCGACTATCGAAACGTTACATATTGTTGTATAATGGGAAATTATAGAAAATTATTTTCAATTTCACTACATATCAATATCGTTACGTTCATAGACTTTCATGATAATGTATTTTTTTTATTGAAAAAATAATTATTGTTAAACAACTACATAAACAAGGTGGTAGAATATTGACGCCTACTGGCCGTTTAACGTCAATGTCGAGAATATGTCAATAAAACCTACTTCTACTGTAAATATAGACTTTTCTCAGGGTTATTTATTTATTCATTCATTCAAAATAACTGGTAGGATCGTTTTGAGAAATTGCCTTATTTATTACACATCTCTTCTCAATGCCGTGGAACGCTCTGTTCACTTCATAGGCCCTGCACAACTTTATATTAGATAATTCACCGTTGCTAAGCATATAATGACCGCTGTAAAGGAAAGTGGATTTTTTTTTTCTAAAGTAGGTACTAAAGTGAAAACGACTTTGTCCTGGAACCAGATTTTCAGTTCTAAACAACCGAACGAGAGAAGCGGTTTTCCATTGCTTCCATGTGTGAACAAAAATCACTTCCAATGTCAAGGTAGAAACATGTCAAGGCGTTAATGTGGGGTATTAAAAGGAAAAGTTCGCGCTAGCATGAAAGATAAAGTTTATAATGTAACCGTAAATTGGTCCAATCTCAACATTAGGCCTACATAATTGGTAAAGCAAACTCGCAAATCAGTTCGCAAAAAAATCGTGTGGCATAGGATTTCCCCTCGTTAATTTGGTTTGTGTAGAACCCGGACCTATTAAAGAAGGTTAGGGTTAGGGTTAGGTAACCCTGACCCTAAAGGTGTCATGACCCTGCTTTCCCCTAATTAACCCACCTTCACCTGTCCTATATAAATCCTCTCTCTCCACTCAGTCTCTGCCAGATCGTCTCTCGATACTCACAGAGCCTTCCCGCGAAATGTTTCTCCAACGCTGATCCTGCCTGTTACCCAACCCCTTCCCTGTCTGACCACCCGCATGTTGTCGAGTCCCCGCCTGCCTGTCTGTCCTCCTGCATCGACCCCTCGCATGACCGACTACCCGCCGGCCGACGGTACCCCCAGTCTGCCTGATTGCCTGCCGGTTCCCGAACTCTTGCCTGTCCCCGTTTACTCTGCCAGCCCGACCCTGATCATCCGTGCGACCAATAAAACCTTTGGACTGCCCTGTCACCATTGTCAGTCTGTGCACTTGGGTTCTGCCTAACCCCCCGTTAAGGTAGAACTAAAAAATTGGTTGCTATGGAAACGTGACGTCACACTTTAGTACTCTATAGCAGGGGTCTTCAACGTTTTCCAGGCCAAAGACTCCCAAACTGATGGAGAGATGGAGCGAGCGGGGACCCCCTACTTATACATTGTATAAAATTGTGTTTTATATTAAACTGGTCCAATAGTGCCATGTATAAATGTACCATGTTATTTTGCATTCAATACTAAGATATTCAAATAATACACAGGCTCATATATTCATGTTTTTATTTTAAACATGTGCAAGGTACAGTGAGTAGGGTTGACATGCCACTGCCATTCATAAACATAACATAACATAAAGTGATAACTGCCAAGATCAACAATGTCTGTCAATTGCATGTAATTATGCATAAAAGCCATTCAAATGGACATTTTTAAAACATAAATCCGGAAACGAAAATAAGTGATGTTTGTTAGTGTGATTTTTTTTATCACTCCGTAAGTAGTCCGGTAACTTATCCGCCCCAGTGTGTCCGGTTGCTAACAACGTCAACGTCTTTGGTGGACTATTTCTCTGCTGATCGCTTATTTTCCCGATAATGACCGGCGTTCTGTACATTATCCTAACAGCACTCTCTCTCTCTCTCAACAGTCTTGGCTGCGCACTCTCATCCAAATACCTATTGTTCGCGGCGGAGGAGGGGGTAGATATAAAGGCCCCGTCCACACGAACCCGGTTTTTTTGAAACCGTGTGTTTCTCTACACGGTTTCGCAGTTCGTCCACACGTAACCGCAGTTGTCGGCTCCTGAAACCGGAGTTTTTTGTAACCGGAGTCCAGGGTGAACTTTTCGAAAACTCCGGTTTCAGCAGTCACGTGTGGACGGGAAAACCGCAGTTTTTTGGTTCCTTGTCGACATTGTTTGACGTCACACTGTGCGACGGTAAACAGTATAAGTAGTATCCATGGGAGACCAACGTATCACTTGACTATCATCAGATCATCAGATTATTCATCTTGGACTGACCACGACTCCCAATCCACATTTTCTTGAATTCTTCTTATTTTAAATTCATGAGTAACTGTCCCGTCCACACGAAGGAATCTGTCCGGCCTCGGTTCGGCCATTGTTGTTTTTCCGGTATGAATTTTTCCAGCCTTGTGATTGGCTAAATGGCCTTCCTGTTTGGAGTGCTATCGCCACCTACTGCTTTGGAATGCACGTTTGAGGCGGATTTGCGGTCTCGTGTGGACGGAGTTATTTTTTATGAAACCGGTGGTGTGGACGCAAATTTTTTTTTAACCGCGGTTCATAAAAGTTCGCTTTCAAAAATACCCGGGTTCGTGTGGACAGGGCCAAAGACAGGGTGAGAAAACTGACGTGGCTGCGCTGTCCTTCTTCTTAATTGAAGGAGCAGGCAGAGAAAAGCTCTCTCCTGCTGGACTTTCATTAAAATCAAATACATAAAAATGGCGCAGCCAGTCCAGATGTGTCAGGTCAGGTGTGTGCGAGAGACACACCACACCACATACAAACCACTTTTGGATCGCATGATAGGAATAGATCTATTCAAAAGTGTCCATGTAAACGCGGCTAGTATGTTGGATACATGTTAATGTCTATTTCAAAGACATTTCAATTTGTTGAAAATATTGCTGGGGGATATTAAAAAAAAATGGGTCGCGGACTCCGGGTTGAAGACCTCTGCTCTATAGAGTTCGTAAATACGCCCCTGCCGGCAGACTCCTCATGGTACCTCTGGGCGAGAAAAATCAGAATTGGAGTCAATGGAGAGAAATGTATTATTTTCTGATTCTGAGTCATTAATGCCTTGGATTACACATTTTTTTTGTGTGTCCAAATAATATTTTTTCACATAAAGAGTTTGACCGTTTATTTTGCAATTGTTCAGTTAAAGGCTGTAGAGAAAACATAATGATAAAGACGACAGGTCTCGTATGTGTGACGGCATGCTCCCTGCGACTGGAGTGGACAAGACCGACAATCTCCCCATCGGCATAACTGAAAATCGACACATGCCCCGACTTACAATGGTTTTCACCTCTTTCGATGCTGTTATCCTCCTCTTGGATGTCTGTAGCAGAGTGGTGGTGATGTAGGCCTACTGCATATCATTCGCGTCGAGAGCAGCGAGGGGCTGTAGTTCACAAAGTGGCCTCACACAAAGCCTAACATTATCAAACTTCTTCGTGATGTTTTTTGTTTTCTTTGCATGAAAAATTATAATTTAAATCCACAAACAACATGTGTGTAATCGAGGGCTTATAAAGACTGTGACCAGAAAATAATTACTTTCTCTCCATTGCGGTCCCATGAGGGGTCTCCCGAAAGGGGCGGACTTACGAGTTGTTTTGGTCGATGATTTTTTTCTGTCGTCTTTCATATCACTCCGCAAGTAGTCGGGTATCTTATAAACCCCAGCGTACCTGGATGCGAAGCAACGTCAACGTCTTTGGCGGACTATTTCTCTGCTGATCAACTCTACGAATGCTTGTAACAATTGAATTGTAAAAGGCACACCGTGTGAAGTTATTTTTTCGTTTTGGCAAGCCGTGTAACAAGCGGGATAATGTGTAGGAAGTCACCCGGTCATTACCGAAAATAAGCTCCTTCTGGGCGAAGCAAGACACCTCCGTTTCGAGGCAGGGTCCTATTCACCCTGTCGGGGCTTATTTTCCCGATAATAACCGGCGTTCTATACATTATCTACATAAATAAGTGTTATCATTGTTATAATGTTAGATTGCTAGTAACATTGACGTCAATTATTTTAGTCTGCTTTTTCTGATGACATGTTTCAAGCTAACCACAGTTATGAATGGTTTCTTCGCCACACATGGACAACACCATATGAGGTTTTAATGATTTTATAGATAAGTTTAAGTCTACAAACATGGCCACTTTGCGATTTCCGTTTAAGCCATGACAGAGCAAAGGTTTACCTGGGTAAATTAGAACATGTGGGCGTGGCCTATTTACCATTCCGCCCACTTCCGATACTGTTTGTTTACCTGTGTTCGGGAGATGCTCCATGAACCTAATCGTGTTTTCCTGAATCCTCGAACGCCAGACTTCCGAGTCGAAAGTCGAAAATCTCCCAGCTTTCTTGCGGCATTTCTCGATGACACGCCCCCTTTTTGTCTTCATCTTTCGAAAATCTTGAGAGTAGACCGGAGAGCAGTGATGACGCTCTCAACAAAATGGCTGCGCCCATGAAGAGATCTTTGTTTTTGGTATTTGTACCACGTAGGTCATTTTAATGCACTTACACACTTGATTACATTGCTACTTTATTCCGGTCACCAATTGATACATTGCATGGCCTTGCTGTGCGTGCAATACAATGCAAACGTGTGTTGTTTGTTTTCGGGCTGGTTTGCTAAAGAGGCTTATGTAGCTAACAATAAACAACAACTAGCCAATTTCATGCCACAATCACAAAGACGAACAGGAACGCTATGAATGCTCCGATGCCGAAAGTGACGTCAAACATGCAACTCGGATGGCTGGCGTCCGAGGATTCAGGAACACACCAGTTACCTCCAGAACGCAAGCTCGTTTAACCTTGTGTCTCTGTTAAGAATAAACCACATGTTGAACACATCTACCACTCTCCGAGTCATTCAGAGCACGAGACCACCATACCGTAAAGGATTAAAATAGTTTTACATTCATTGAATAAATGATTGATCGATAACTATTTTATTAAGTCGATCATAAATGATCGACCCAGCCATGCGTTGCCTTATCTCTACCTGTAGGGGGCGCCGCCCGTTCACAGACGCACCGGTGCAACAGGGCGCGCTCGCAGCCTTGGTGGCTTGAAGCTATTTCTCAACTTTTTCATCCGCGCGCAGGCTGTTGCTATTATTTGGGCAAAAGAAAGGAAGTAGCGACGGGGCTAACAACTTAGCCGTTTCAAAGGAATCAATTCGGCTCAGGGAGTCTGTACTTGTATATTGGCGGAATACGTCCCCTTCTCTTTTTGTGAGGTTCCCGAAAATGGGCAATAGGTAGCGTTAGTTGTATTTTCCGGCCACCCTGCTCTCGGACCGATAGAGAAAGGTTGAGCTTTGTCTGGGAGGCACCGCCGCTGTTAGCCTTTTCGCTAGGACTGCTGGGGGCTGCCTGGTTCCCATTTCAGTGGAAAAGAAGAAAAAGAAGACTACTGCAAAGCTGCAACCTGCTTTTATTATTTGAATCACGGGATTGCAATAAAGGACTATCGCCAGACATGAAGCAGACAGGCGAGCAAGGTAGGTTGGTGTTGGCTGTTTTTGTATTAGTAAAATCAGAAGAGTAATATTAACGTCACTATGAAGTAGGCTGTTCATATTACCTATTATGTGCTTTTTAAAAATATACTTTAACGTTAAGGCCACTGGTAGATGAACGGTGAATCAGGATATCTTTTTTTTTTTTTTTGCTGTTGAGATCAAGTCGAACCTAGTTTTAAAACAGCTCAGTTTCGAAAAATTGACAGCAATTCGACATTATGCCACTCGAGCCTTTATTTATACTTGTACAGACTTGCGATGTGAAAGTGCTTAATATCGAACAGGATCAATCATTTCCCCAATGCATCCCATATGTTGTGCTTGTACTGTAGTCTCCGGTTCAAAGTGAACGGAAACCTCTTGCAGCGATGTTCCGTGATGTCCCCTCACTGTTGTAATATACCAAATGTCAGTGGGCGAGACAGCCTTGCACCATGGTTCAGCCTCGCACCATGGTTCAGCCTCGTTCTGCTGTTACATGAACAGTGGATGGCCCAGCGTAAAGGCTACGTTCGCGCTCCCAAGTCCTCACAGTTGTGGTGAGAAAGTAGCTGGACTGGTTTGTTGTGAAGCACGACTTAAGAAGATGTACTATCCTGCTATAAATCGAATCAAAGCTTAAACGAAAGGAAAACATCAAAGTAACATTTTACTATGGGACCTTTGAGCATTTCCAGGGTATACCTTTTGGTTAAGCAAACAATAAAGAAATCTTTTGGAAACCTCTGTGGCATGTGGTAGACCTTTTGGCTATCCACTTCATGTGTAACAAAACCATTCTACTTGATCTTGTCCACCTGTCGTACAGCCTTAAGCAACCCTTTCAAACCCCCTCCTCGAAGAATATATGGGAATGCCAGCTCTCAGCTACATGACTCATATGTTGGTGGTTGGGGGGAAAAAAGTAATCGCATAGGGAAATAGCTGAAAGGAACTGTATAATTAGGCGTGTGTCCGTTTCACGTCCTAAGTCACTAGGGTTTTACGGATGTTTTCATGCTCGTGTGTACAGTGGGTCTTGGACATTATTGCTTAATGATATGGTACGTTTCCATGGATGCACATACAGGGATTATTCATTGTGGGCTCTTTGGCATATTAGCCAATTCTGTGTCTTTGAAAATAATAAGTGTAATGATCTTGTCTTAAAGATAAAGCCTAGATAGTCTTAACATAGTCCATGTTAATTCACCCAAAAAAAACCAGTAAATGCTATTGTGAAAAACATGGGAAGGACATAAAAAAAAGGTCTATATTGACCAAGTTTGCTATAGAAAATGGGAGTATTAGTGTCTTGTTTTGTGTGGCAGTGCAGCTGTTCCTAAATCACAAACAGAGTGCATCCATGCAGGGCATTACACTTTACAGACCCTCAGAAAGACATCCTTTGAGCCTGTGGTCTTGTAAAGAAAAGGGGCTGGGCATATGGGCCTGTGCTGATGGGTCCTGCTCATCAGTTCCGTAGGAAACTGACAAACTGGGCTGTCAGAGGCTGAGAAACTGGGGAGGGTAGTAATTTGTGTGATTAGGCGAGAGGAGGTTGAAGGCGGAGAAGGGAGCTTGGAGGAGGGGACTGATGGGGTGTATATTTTTATCTTTTTATTGGAGCCTTTGGTAATAATCTGGCCCTCACTCACAGGCTGGCTAATGCAAATGTTCAAGTCTATGGAGGAAAAGGTTATCAAAGGCCAATGAAAGCTGTTCCATTATCTCCCAGAGACCTCAGAAGATTTTTCCCTTCTACTCCGATTCAGCCTGTTCCATTATTTTGTAAACGTTAACCCATAGGTTGGTTTTTTTGTTGTGTTATAAAGCAACCAGTTTCATCTAAACATCTCTTTGCTGCAATAATAGGAATTATGAGCTATTTTTTTTACTGTAGTGCGTGTTTGTGCATTGTGATCATATAAAGCAACAAGAGCAAACCACATGGGAGACCTATATGTGAAGACCATGACTCAAGAGGTGTCATGCCCGTTTTTGCTTTGCATATGGCTGCAGAATTGTCACGGCTGCAATGTGTCTATCAACCACTTCTCACAAGCTGGTATGTTATCTCTTACAGCTATAGGAACAAATGTGTTGTTTAAATAACCAGCTTCCCATGACGGCTGTTTCATGACTCATGGCTAGCCCTAGATGAAATTAGGTCTAAGTGTGGATTACACAAAGTGATTTTCTGTTTCTGTTTATCGTCTGTCCACAAATATGTATAATGTTATGATGTTATTAATTATGTTCTAAACATCTACCTGTAGATTGATGCCACACCTGCCACCTGCATTCCTAAAGGGAAACTCTGTCCTCAGCCGATAGGGCTTCAGTTATCTAACCTATTTAAACACATGAAGTGGGAGTTTTATCCACACAGAACCAGCTTGCAAAAGGGTTTAGGTTTATTTGTTTAGTGTTGTGTTACAGTCTAAGGATCGTGTGACGACGCTCTAACTTTTGAAGAGGAAAAGAAAATCCTGGAAAAGGAAGAAACCACAACGCAGGATTGGAAATTGGAATCCAGTCTCCACACAAAATGGTTAACAGACATCATGAAAATTGAAAGAAGGGGCTCTTACAACCATTGGTTTAAGTCACAACCAAATTCTGGCTGCACTGGGATTCTCCTTTTGTTGCGTGATTCGGCACAACGTCACAAATCCCTTAACCGGTTTCTATGAACTGTTGAATGAGGTTTACTACACATGAAATGGCAACTGCCTCTACATTTGGTCGGGCTTGGCAAGAATGTCAAGGGCATGTAGAGTCCTGTGTCTCTCTCCCTCTCCTAATCTGCCATTGAAGCACATACCTCTTAGTTTCACTGACACTGAAATGGTTGTTAAGGACATAAGAGATTGGTTGACATAGGTGTTAGCCTACCTTCTGTACTGTCCACTGGGAGGGTTCTGACACAGGCGTTCGCAAAATGATTTCCGGTGTGTAATTCATACCGGCTTAGCATTCAGCCTTGCACATAGGTGTATCCTATATGTGACACAGATTTGCGGCAAGCCCACACTACATGTCTCCTGGAGGAGAGGCTGGAACTGGGGCAGCTGGAAGGGGAGCAGGCTAAAAAAAGCGAATGAGCCAGTGATAAAGTATGTTGGATATCTAGGGAGTATGCGACAAGTGCATCTGGGAATTTTTGAAACTCTATAGGCGAAAATGCACCCATCACAAATGGCCGTCTTTTAATAGAAAGACATTTTGAAACAGACATGACGGTTGGGACTACGTTTTATTTTTTAAACTCCAACGCCTTCGGCTGTTCGGATTCTTCAATGTGGGCTTGCTGGCTTTATGGGCTTTTATAAATAAGACGTGCTGTAATTATAGGGTATATATATGTGGGGAGATAGCCGCCGTCGCACTGTTTAGACGTGGCCAGCATTCATACACTCGCTCATCAGCCCATCACTTCAGAACCATGTTTATGGTTGATAAGGGATTGTACCGTACTGCAAAATATGTTAACTCCCCTTGTATGTGATTTATACGTTTTCCAACACGTGCAAAGTTATAGAGGACTGAATAAACCACCTTCAATTTGAAATGTGAATACGCTGTATTCAAACAGAGATTGGAATTTGGAATAAACTACACCAAAAGTCCTGTCTTTTATGGAATAGGACTAAGGAATTGACATCAATGAAGATGGTTACAAGGTAATTGTCGGCTTAATTTTAAATCTACAACCAGGAAATCAGTTAAGAGCTGTACGGCTACTAAAATCCTACATGTCTTACTGCTTGTGACTAGTTCCAATACCTGAAACAACTGGTAGCTTTCCCACACTTTGCTGCCCTCTCACATCTGTAAATATGGCCTGTATGAAACCGTTACAGGAGCGTGTCCATTTTTACCCAAAAGCTACCTATAAACTGCAAGCCATGGTGATGTCTGAGAATAACAGTACATGCTCATTTCAGCATCAAAGAATGAGGAATCTATAGTTTTTCAAAGGCCGACCTAGTGAGACTGTGGGTCTCACTTTCAACATTATTGATGTTGCCTTCAGCGCGACGGCTCTGCCCTTGTGCATATTTGAGATGGTTCAGATAAGGTGTGTGTGTGCGTGTGTGCGCGCTCAGGGACACAGGATGCCCAGTTAATTGCCATGAGTGCTTTAATGCTCCCCCCTCCATCTTCTCTGTGGCCAGTGATCCTGTCTCCTGGGTCTGGATTATGGGCAGAGAGACGGGACCTCCCCTGACGGGCTAGATCTACTCTTGTATTAATTCAGAGCAGCGCAAATAATCTAGTACAGCCTTATGCTAAGATCCTTGTGCCTAGAATTTCATGGCAATAATTTACCTAAAGTTAGCAACACACAAAATGCGTAATTAGCAATAAATACAACGTATTATAATCCATGATGTAATAAGTTGTTGAAGGAAATGAACTGGATGTCAGCTGTGATTTATTTAGTTCTCAATTGTTGGCATTCTTCATATTTATTCTAGGAAAATGTGTCTTTTTTTTATTTCAGTCCAAAAATACATTTGGGGTGGACCAGAGTACAAATCTTGTGAAAGTGATCGTCTTGTCCACCCAGCCAACTTTCCAACATGAGCAGATGTAACAATACTGAGGCACAGGAACAGGGGTGGACTGGTTTGTTGCTACAGTAGATGGGCGCAGACAGATTCACACAATGCTGGAGCCAACCTCCTCACCCTCTCCATGGCTGCTAATGGCCCAACAGCACAGGCCACCTTCTGCAGCCAGAGATGGATGGATGGATGGATGGGCGGTCAGAGGGTGGAAAATAGGCTAGATTTCAGCCAGGCAAAGCGGCAAGGGTGACAAAGTGTTCCCATTGAACGTGCCAGGGTAGCTCTCACAGCCCCCGCTGTAAGCCACAACACAACCTAGAATAACCTGTGAGTTAGCGTTCCATACAACAGTGTTTAACCAGGAACAAGGCGTGCGTTGTTTGTTTTGTCATTGCTTTGTGTTTTAATTAATTAATTAAGGAAGGGAAAGGACCAGAAGACCATTTGTTATGCAATCACATTAAGGAATGTTGATTTTGGAGCCTAATAAGAATGATTTCATTACCAAACGTATTCCAGGTTTTCTTTTGGCAGAGAGGTTCCCGATTTAGTTTTCCATGTCCATATGCCCTTTACAGGGCTGGGCTATTGGACCAGACCCTGTTTGTGTCATAGTCTGCAGGCTGCAGTGTAGCCAGACCAAACCAACAGATGCCTGAAGGTCTGTGACGACGAGACAGGGACACAGAAAGACTTGGGAGAATGAACCAGTGAAAAGGCAATGCTGTGGGCGCATTACGGAGAAGAGAGATGCAGCGGGAAAGCGCGCGCACACACACGCACACACACACACACACACACACACACACACACACACACACACACACACACACACACACACACACACACACACACACACACACACACACACACACACACACACACACACACACTGTATGTGTGTGTGTGGTGAAGGGGGTGGGGCTGCTATTGACACAGAAGGGAGAGCTGGGGGAGACGAAGAGGGAGGAACAGTAGACCTTGGCTGTGTGTTCACTACGGTCCACTCCCCCTGCCCCTTTTTTCCCTTCTTTTCTTTGCTCTATTTTTACCTCCCGGTCTGACGGGGCTCACTGCTGAATGAATCCATATGCAAGTAGCATTACATCTGGCACGGAGGAGGAGGCAACGTTGGGAGGGGTGGAGCTGGTACTGGGCGATGTTGTGTGAGCCACAGAGATGGTAGAGGCGCTGGCGTAACGGTGGATTTTCCTAATAGACGATACTCAATGGCTGGTGACTACACTGGATTGTGCATTTGAATATACATCTTTTTTTTTTTTCTTCAGGCTCAACACACCCACATGTTTTTGTATTTTATTTTTTTTTTTAAGCTGGATGTACAACAAAAGAACAATCAAGTGGCCAGCTGAAATGTGTGAGGTTGGTTGCCGTGGTGTCCTGCCTTGGATACTTACTACTACACACCAGTGTGAATGTGTGAATTTGTCAGGTCACCTCTGCATCTCCAGGAGACACTCCGAGAATAGTACTTAGAGGAGTATATTACATGCAGTCCATGATGAGCTTCTCATGGCAAGACTCCTTTTATTCACACACTGTGCTTATCTTCCTTGAAGGCCCACTCTGATGAATTGTAATCCTGTACTTAGATCATTTATTTGCAAAACAACAGCTCACAAAGGATTAGTTCATGCAATGCTTTAAAACTGTGAGCACTTGCAGTGCTTGTGATTGCTGATAATACTTCTAGCCTCGAACGTCATCATGTGTAGGATCTTTGTTTACCAAATGGTCATTGATTCATTTGCACTTGGTCTAACAGTAAACTGCTTACAATTGGAAATACTTTGGTATAATTGCCCCGAGCCAATTCTTTGGGTTGTATCTCCAGGTCTGTTCTAGGTAAGAGATTGTGCCTTGGGATGCAGGCTGACCAAAGAGGGATTTGGCTAGGTGAGCGGGTGGGCCTAGAACACTCAACCTTTGTCTGGTACTGTCGTTTTCTTGTGCATGTGTTTGAGTTTGTGCTGGTGTATTGTCATTACGGATGCACACTTCCTTATATATACGATTGCGAACACGGTGTGTGCGAACACGTGTGTGTGTGTGTGTGTGTGTGTGTGTGTGTGTGTGTGTGTGTGCGTGTGCGTGTGCGTGAGGACGATTTAGGAGACATAGTCATACTTAGAATGTACTTGGTGTCTATGATGTAGTGGTCTATGATGAGTGTATTAAGTAGTAGTCTATTCTTGTGCCACAATGGAGTCATGTGTTTTCGCAAGTGTTTTTTTGGACCACAGTGGCCCACATGAGTGAGTGTGTACAATATCCCTACTGTCTGCGTTCGTTCCTTCACTTCCTGTTCTCTTCCTGATTTCTTCCTGCAGCCACCCCACTGTGTGTGTGTGTGTGTGTGTGTGTGTGTGTGTGTGTGTGTGTGTGTGTGTGTGTGTGTGTGTGTGTGTGTGTGTGTGTGTGTGTGTGTGTGTGTGTGTGTGTGTGTGTGTGTGTGTGTGTGTGTGTGTGTGTGTGTGTGTGTGTGTGTCGTGTCCGCGCGCTTCCACCCACGCTCATTGGAAGGAAGTGCTTCCTTTGCTTGGGACAAGCGAGACGGCCACATGTCTAGGAGAGCAGCTGTACTCGGGCCACACTCGACTCACGTAAACTAGGTCTGACCAGGGTGTGGAAACAGTCGAGATGACCAGCAGGACCAAAGGGGGGTAGCAGGGACACCAGGTCACTAATATTGGGCCGGAGAAAATGTTTGCGTACGTTCTTCTGTGTCCTTTGTTTAGGGCTGGACTAGTCCCCGTCCCCCCTCCCCCCCCCATGGCCTCAACAAATCTAGTGTATAAGCCTAACCGGAGGGATAAGAGACCCTCCCATCTAGTTAGCCTGAACTGCGGCGAAAGTTCTGCGAAAACTCTGGAATCCCCTGTCAGGCACGGAATCCCAGCACAGCCAATCAGGAGCGGTTGAGCCTTCTGGATACCATTAAGGCTAACATAATGCTAACCCCCCCCCCCCCCCCAACATCCCATGTTCGAGAGTGATTCATGTGGACGCTGGCACTTGTGGGTCTAAGGTTTCAGCTCGTCACTGATTGAATACATGCATTACTCCCCAGACCACTGTGGCCCACATAGATGCTCTCGGAGTAACCTCAGGGTGAAATCAGAACCAGTCTCCCACCAAGCCTCCAGAATACAGATCGGAATCACTTCGCCGCTCTCTAGTTCATCTGGAGTCTGATCTGTAGCAGAGAGCTGCAGTGGTTTCTCAAAACAAATGAAATACAAAACAGCCGTGCATTTTTAAAGTTCAGTCGAGTTGAAACCCATTCAGAGACCTGATCTCCTCCCAGTCTGTGTCCATGGGTGTTAGCAAAGACTAGTATGGACTGGGGTTGTGCCTGTATTGTTGTATTCTGACACGGCTCTCCCTAAAGAGCTTCCATCCAGTTGCCCTCCCCTGTGGTCCACCCCATGCCCGTTGCTGAGCATAACCTGGGGCATCTGGACCCAGTTACCAAACCAGGGCCAAGCGTGACGACATGTTAGGTTGGGGGTGGCAGAGAGGGGAGACTGGCTGATTGGGGGCTTTGGGGCTGGTGGCAGTGTAGGAGCAGCATCCCTCCTCCTCTCATTGCTAAAGTTGGAGAGACTGTCGGGTGAGGCGTTACTGAGATATAAGAAGCTGAAGGGGAAAGCATTGAAGGGGTGTTATGTTGTAGACGCTTGTGTTTACAATTTTAGGTGTTGGGGGGGGGGGGGGGGGGGGTGGAGGTCATATCCAGCTTTTACGGATTACCGTCCTGCTGTGAGATCGCAAGAAGGAGTTTATTGAGCTGGAATTGGTGTTGAATTCCTACTAACAGCCGCCTCCAGAATAGTAGCAACGCGAGGCACAGGGACCTCACGCTTGTGTGTGTGTGTGTGTGTGTGTGTGTGTGTGCACAAACACACAATGGGGGTCGTGTGTGTCGTGTGTGTGTGTCGTGTGTGTGTGCTGTGTGTGTGTGTGTGTGTGTGTGTGTGTGTGTGTGTGTGTGTGTGTGTGTGTGTGTGTGCACAAACACACAATGGGGGTCATGTCTACCTCGGAGGCAAGTCAAATGAATGGCAGCTGGCTATCACTAGTTGTCAATCAATAAGTTGATCACCAACTGTAGGAGTTTGAAAGTGACCAATCAATGTAGCACTATCGGGTGACCTCCTACTTATCGACCCTCATCATTAGGGATTGTTTGGGGTATCTCTTGCGGCAGAAGAGTCGGCATTGTGGGATCGGGGGTTTGAAACAAACAAGAGACAAAACTTTATCACTTTAAACGCCGTCCTTTGTCATGAATGAGCCTCTGTGTAACAAATCGGAACAGTGTCACAGGACTTTGATTACCGGCCTCTGTTTTTTTTTATCAGTGTATCTAGGCCAGAAAAGAGGGTTTAGACGTTAGGGCCCGGGCTGTCTCCCTGTGAGAGAATGGGGCGCTATCAACAAGTCAAACAGGGGATCCCTGCAGATCCTGTCTTCTTTATCCTCTTCTTTAAGAAGGGCCAGCAGATGCTCTTCTTGCCTGGCTTTATTGTTTGTGGCTAGCCAGCCAGCCAACCCAATGACAAGGGGAGGAGGAGTGGTTTCTGAGAGGCCATTTTCTCTCTCTCTCTCTCTCTCTCTCTCTCTCTCTCTCTCTCTCTCTCTCTCTCTCTCTCTCTCTCTCTCTCTCTCTCTCTCTTCTCTCTCTCTCTCTCTCTCTCTCTCTCTCTCTCTCTCTCTCTCTCTCTCTCTCTCTCTCTCTCCTCTCTCTCTCTCTCTCTCTCTCTCTCTCTCTCTCTCTCTCTCTCTCTCTCTCTCTCTCTCTCTCTCTCTCTCTCCCCCCCCTCTCCCTCCTCTGGCTTTCTGATTTCCCCGGCTGACGGCTGCTGGATGAGTTAAGTCCTCCGATTGAGGTGTCGTCGTCGGACGCCCGTAGACAAAAGGGCAGAGCCTCTGGTTGGGCCACATGGCTCCGGTGGGAGGGCTCCCGTCCATTCACAGTCACTTGGGCTGCATCTGCACCACATAAAGAAACCCAGGAGAGCCTCGGGCTAACCCCCCTCTCTCTCCCTCTCTCCCTCCCTCCCTCCCCTGGACTCACTCATTCTGTTTCTGGTCTCTCATCATCTTATTGTCCCCAGAGGATAGAGCAGGCTTCCTTGGCAGCGAGCCAGCGCGTCTCATCTCCATTAGGTCAGCAGGCAGGGGAGAGGTGTATTGGTGATGGATACCCTAACTATCCTCTATTTCCCCTTCCCCAGAGTGCCGGGAGTACAGGAAGGTATCTGAATCCACAGCTGGGGGTATTCTAATGTACTGCCGCAGCTGCAGCTCTGTTGTGCCTTCTTTAATAATTAATAAAAACAGCGTTCTGTAAACCTTTCCGGAGTCCACAGAGGTAAATTATGACATTAATGTCAGAATGAACTTTGAGTGTGTTATGACACTTTAGTACTGCGTGTTGGTAATTTTATTTTCATCAGTTTTCCACTTCTAATGTGTTGGTTGTAATTACTGGTGAATGAGCCAGTGCCATTTAAGGTGTCTAAAACAGGTGTACCTTGTCAAGATAGGGTTTACAAAACCATTTGTGATGTAAACTGTCTGCAGCAGGGTAGGTTAGTCATCCCCAGTAATCGTGTCTGACGTAATATGATAGATTAATCACAGTTATGCGTCTAGCCCTGGCTTCAGGGCATCATTTGAGGTGTGGTGTTCGGCCTTTGTTTCCCATAAAAAATGGGAAACGGTATTTTACGTTGATTTGTGTTTGTATATTACTTGGATAATAAGTTCAGCTTTGCCACATCATGGCTTCTCTCAGCATTCACTGATTTAGTGACACGACGGAACTGAGCGAGAAGATGAGGGAGATGCTTGCAGTCAGAGACGATCCCTGATATGCCAGTGGGGATCCCGTTGTGTGGTTGAACTGGAATGTTTGGGAGTATGTATGTCATCGACCCCTGATAAACGGCAGTGCTCACACACTACATCACAATCCACTTCCTGTCCACATGACCTCTTTTGTGAGTACGTATGAGTGGGCGTGTGTGTGTGTGTGTGTGTGTGTTGTGTGTGTGTGTGTGTGTCATGTAGCTGTGTGTGTCCTGTGTTGCTGTACGTGTGTGTGTGTGTGTCGTGTGGTGCTAGTGTGTGGTGTGTGTGTGTGTGTGTGTGTGTGTGTGTCTGATGTTTTAAACATTGGTAGCCTACGTGTCATGCATCCCAGTCACTTCCGGCAACCCAGGCAGTTGCCTAGCTAATGGTGTGTGTTTTGGGTTTGTATTTTGAGACGTCCAATTTAAGGATGATTGGTTGTCTACGCTCTGCGCCAAAGAGCTCAGGAAACCTCACTTCCTTGTGTTTCAGCCATGAAGCCTAAATAAGTGGCTGCACAGTTTCAAAACAAGAGCAAGAGTTCAGGCAGTTTACTTTTGTGTTAGTGTGTGTGTGTGTGTGTGTGTGTGTGTGTGTGTGTGTGTGTGTGTGTGTGTGTGTGTGTGTGTGTGTGTGTGTGTGTGTGTGTGTGTGTGTGTGTGTGTGTGTGTGTGTGTGTGTGTGCACGTTAATTTGATATCCATCTCCTTTTCCTCGAGCTTATGGTGTCGCATCAATCTGTGGTTTGATTTTGTTGTGGGTGTGGAGGTGGATGCTTGAGGGGGAGAGAGTAAACTTTCTACTTTACGCAGATATCATTTCTGCCGTCATCTGTCATAGTATCCCACGGTTTAAACTACTCAGTTATACTGCATAAGCATTTACTATAAAAAGATCCCGGGTACTTTTGTTTTATCCCAACAACCTTTTGGGATTAGAAATTGTCATAACCCATCGTGTGTGTGTGTGTGTGTGTGTGTGTGTGTGTGTGTGTGTGTGGTGTGTGTGTGTGGTGTGTGTGTGGTGTGTGTGTGTGTGTGTGTGTGTGTGTGTGTGTGTGTGTGTGTGTGTGTGTGTGTGTGTGTGTGTGTGTGTGTCATCGCCCAGACCTGCAGCTCCTTTGTGCTCAATTTTGTTCTTACAAATACTTGATGTGTTTTCAGAATGATGTCATTGTTATTGGGTGGTTATACCCAACTTGACTCAGTCAAGTTGAGAGCTTGACTGAGTCAGAAACACTGCCACGGTACTGCTTTTAATAGTTCCCCTGAGGTTAAGAAATTAACCCTTTAAAGGTTACAGATGTGTGTTCCTGGAAATACTATTCAAGTACAAATGAAGGAACAAAAATACACTTTTAGTTTTACTGGTTACGTTTATTTTCCTCCTGTGATTTGATTACATAGCAATGATTGAATCAACCAGTATACTGTTTGAATAGCCCTCCTTGATTAGATACTAAGAGGTTAGCTAGGGTGGGTCGGCCTCTAGGCTGAGTAGATCCTCCAAAACATTTTCTTTATGGAATTAGTTAGATTTGAAGTACCTCCTTCGGTCTGCCGTACACAGCTAAACGGTGCCTGCCTGCCGTAGGCCTGGTCTAGTTTGTTGACTTAATCCAGCCGATAAGACGCTATAAACCCCTGGCTAAGCTGCTTCAGAGCGGAGGACCCGGCGGTCCACCGGTCTTATCTGTGGAATGCCCGTCATCCTCTTCCTGGGTTCCAGAGGAAGGCCCCGCTACTATCTGTAAGACCTGGTCTCCCTTTGATTGTCTCCTGGGATTCCCTATTCCTTCCCTCCCCCACACCCCTTACGCTCTCTCTCCCACTGTTTTAGTTGATGACATGCGTCCCTGCCCTCTTCTCTCTCCCTTTCCCTCTCCCTCTTAGCTATTTGTTCTATCCCTCTCCCTCTTAGCTTTGTGTTCTATCCCTCTCCCTCTTAGCTTTGTGTTCTATCTCTCTGCTTTGTGTTTTCTCCTTTTTGAAGTTGGTTTAGCAGGCAACGGTGGTGGGGGGGAGTTTAATTGACAGAGATAAACCAGACAGAGCTCATCATGATGGGGGATAATGATGATGCTGTCTTCTGCGGCTAGCTCAGTTCTGCATGCCGTGGCGTTTTGTAGACTTGCATGTGTCTGGGACTGTGGTCAGCGAGGCTGGCAAGGGAACAAGCTGAAAACCCTGTCTCTATTTCCTCCTTTTTCCCTCCGCAATGTGACCTAAATTATTCCAAAACTAGCCTGTTCCAGATGCAGTACTCCAGACTCTGTTTTTTTTTTTTCCCCCCCCTTACTGTTAATGGTGTTGTGAATAGCTGCTCCTGAACAGCACATTTTATGAGTGAGTGTAAAAATCATCCGCCGGTTTACAGTAGCAGTCATTAGAAGCACACCCTTTCAGACCATTTTAGATTATGAGGTCGATGCGATCTGTTTTACATGCAACTGTATTAGCGAACACAACCGCTCAACGCTATCCTCCTATTGCTCCTTCGTTCGCTCAGAACAATGTCAGCCATGCAATCTCAACGGGAGCAGTTAGGGACTAGGCTATTGGCTAGGTTATTGCTTCAACTAAACCCTTACAAAAGGGATTGCATTGGAAAAGCTGCTGTTACTAAGCGACCCACCCCATCTCCTGAGCTACTTCTGCATCCAACCAAAACAATCCCGGGTCCCCCTTCACAGAGGGCTTCATTTGTCTCTGTGCAATGTACCGCTGATCTTTACTATGGCTGTAGCATTTAGCGCAGAAAAAGGTGTAGTCTGCGTGTGTGTGTACATCGTGTTTAAAATTGGATTGCCGATGTTTGGGTTTACTCTTTGGCTCCAGTGTTGACAGTCAACATTGACATTATCGGATGTTCAGCTCCTGGTGCACAATGTGTTGAGGATGACGAGTTCAATCTAGATCTGAGATCTGTGTGTTGTTGAAAGAGTATCATCATGTTTGGAAATGTCTAATGTCGAGAAAACACACAACTAGAAATTGATAGGAATTGTATCCTTACTTTTTTTCTTTCATCTATGACCTTTTGATCAGTTTCGGAAAATGTCTAGCAAGTCGTATAAAACTACAATATAGGTCTAAAAATGGGGAATAATATATTTATTGCTTAAAACGAATGTAACAATAGTATATGAAAGCCAACACAAACTCGGCCAGTTTACCGTGGGTCATTTCAACCCATTAACTAACCCGTTTTGGATGGAAGACAACATAAACCATCTCTGCTTGAATGGCAACCCCCGATAAACTGTAGGCCCCCTCCTTCCAGAGTTCGACCCCTAGCTCCGATTACTGTGCAAGTCCTCAAGTGATTTAGGCCAGGTTCCTGTTTCCCTCAAGGAGGGCCTTGGAAGTTTACAAAGCATACGTAAGTTGTACAACTTCCGGCTTTGTGATCCGTCATCAGCCCGAACTGTACCCAACATTCATTCGGCCTGTACTGTGTCATCGATTTCTCACATTAAAATTGGTCACAAGAGGTCAACAGAGTCTGCCAAATGTACTGCATTACCTGTGTCTATTAGTCGGTTGTATCCTCTCAAAGCACTGCAGATCATTTTTTACTGTTACTATATATATTCTAGACAAGGGTTCTTGTCTGTATTTTTATATCATGGATAGTAATGGTGTCTTCTGTCTGCCAAACTGTTAAGCACGTGATGCCCGTGCCAGCTTGCATTTCTGGCATTGCTTCCGATGATGTACTGCCAGGCAGCATTGGCAGAGGAGGGAATATACTGTGCTCAATTGGTCATGTCTGGCCAGATAAGGATAAGCGCTAGTAACACTCCGGCATCGGGGCAACATGAACATGTTGATATTGGAAACGAATGTGCAACGCTGTAGGGGAAAGCCGTGGCTGTAGCACCGTGCTGGTCTGCCGCCAACTGTTAGGCGGCTGCCCTCTTCTTTAAGTGATTGCGTGTAACAGCTATCCCATTAATTTATAAGATTGACTCATGCTACCGTTGGATAGATGTAGAATGGAAAACAGACTCATTTTTATCTGGTAGACCCTCGTGATTATCTGTAAAATAAACACGGCGCCAAATGATATTATTTATTCACATGGATCTCAATATAGCCAGTTGTAAGTCATTGGATTTTTTCTTTTCTTTTCACAACCGATTTTCTGGTTTAGCAATTGAGACTTTGACACGTGTTTAGAAGTAGGATGTATGCTGTACCGCAGTCATGAGGAAATTGGTAACATCCTTGGTAAGGCTCGAACAAGCCTATCCATTGTTTATGGTTAATGGGCTGTGGACGTTTATGTGATGTTGAGAGATGCATGCTTTTTAGTGCTGCCAAAAATAAAATGAAAAATAGGTTCGTCCCAGGCTGGGCAGAGCCGTGGTGATGTTGGTGGTCTTAAATTCATCACCCCAGTTCTTCAGTATCCCTTACGGTACTGGTGTTTGTCCAACAGCTGTTTCTGTTCATTGGTGAATTGGTATTCGCTCTTGTTCCGTTTGTAGCTAGCTCCACATTTTCCGGGACGACACTATTTATACATCACTTGCATATATATCACTTGACTGGCATGTGCCGCATGGTAATATGTTGACAATGAATCATCGTTGACAGACCAGGCATACATTTAAAGAATTTCAATAGAACCGCAGCCACAAACAGGTAAAATAGCAGATCTATAATAATCAAGTTAAATACTGAACATTTAGGGATTTCTTAGAAACCAGAATATCAAGAGAATCTGGCTTTATCCTCTATTATTCCCCTATTAAATTCATGCTTGGTATTTCCCTCAGACAGAATTACCCTACAGCAAAATCAGTCAAGGGTGATGTTTTATGTTAAAGCTTATCTGTTTGAAATGTTTAACCCTGGGCAATAAGAGGTACTACTGACATTTCTGTATTGACGGAATAGGAACTGAAATCCATTACACATGCACCAGAATCGTCTATTTCCTTCTGCATTACCGAAAAAAAGGTTTAAATAAAACCAAAAAGGTTCCAAGGAAAGTCTTCTTGCATGTGATTTCATGGCTTTTTAATGGCTTAAACCAGAACACTATCTTCTTGTCATCGCCCTCCTCCTCCTCTCTGCCTGGCTATTCGAGGGTGAGTGTTATGTTGATGTTGTTTCTATGGTGCATTGCATAGCCACACTGTAGAGCAGCTCCTGCGTCACAAGTGACCAGGCAACTGCACCACAAACCACCGGCAGCTTTGTGATGTTATGGCAATATGAGATTACCATTATGTCCTGTATGGGTATCTTCTAATTATGTCCTTAACCAAACCTTTTGCAGTTATTTTATTGTAAACAGAGCGACGATGGATGGATGGCGACACAAGGGTTCACTTCAAATCTCCAGCCGAGATTCGAATAGACGACTGAAGCTGACCGACGTGCACATCTGCCCTGCAGGTGCTGAGCGGTGAGTGAGGCGGTGGATGCGGCATGCAGAGGCCACTCCCCCTGGCTCAGAATGAGTGTCAGAGATGGCGCTGCCACGATGGCAACGATCACGAGTGGAGGAGGAGGAGGAGGGGGAGGAAAGGCAGCTAACCCCCAAGACGGCCGCTCCTACCTGCTTCAGATCTACCCACGGTTGGCCACAGAGTCCTCTGCCTGCTGCTATCTCAGGTTGGTCCGGTGTCATTCAAAACCACCCTTCAATTGGCTTTATGCACAGCTCCAAGACTTCCTGAAATAAACCAGCTCGTTTATTTCCTGTCTTACATTATTGGACCAACTGATTAATCCAGGTGTGCCTGACCATTGTTGTGAGGTCAGACACACCTGGATTAATCAGTTGGTCCAATAATGTAAGACAGGAAATAAAGGAGCTGGCTTATTTCAGGAAGTCGTGGAGCTGTGCATAAAGCCAATTGCTTATTTTTCGTTTGATTGAAGTCGCGTAGCTGATCGCAGCCAATCGCGCGTTGTTGTTGTGTGTCCGTTTAACCAATCAGAGTTCAGAAGGACGCGACCGCCGCCTCGGTGATCTGCGACGCGGCCGCGGCTCTGGGGCTGGACTCCAGCAGGCTGTATGTGTTGGCCGAGGTGAAGGAGTGCGGCGGGGAGGAGTGGATCCTGGAGTCTGGGGACCTGCCCGTGCAGAGGCTGCTGCTGTGGCCCCGGAGGGCCCAGGAGGAACACCCTCAGAGCCTGGGATTTTATTTCTTACTACAGGTACGGTAGGCGAGCAGGGTCACCTACCTGCTCATCGTGGGTCACTGTGCTTTACTTGCGTTCTATGGGGCGGCATGTGGCTCAGGAGGTAGAGCGGGTTGCCTGGTAACCGGAAGGTTGCTAGCTCGATCCCCGGCGTGTCGAGGTGTCGCTGAGCGAGACCCCAAACCCTAACTGCTCTCGACCCTAACTGGCTGTCACCGTGCCTGGTTGCCATGAATGTGCATGATTTTGTTCATGTGTGGCAATATTGTAAAGCACTTTGATCGGCCGCTGTTTAGAAAAGCGATTATAAATGCAGTCCAACAATTCACCATTTACTTCCTCTATAAATCCTCTAAAAATACCAAGTCCTACATTCGCCTTTACCATCGAATTGTATTTGAATGTGCCCTGGTTCCCCTTTTTCTTATCAGGAGAGCAACCGCGACGGTACCATCCAGTACGTCCACCTCCCTGCCCTGACCAAGGAGCAGCAGGCGCTGAGGCTGGCGGCCAGGGGCTTCCTCCCCCCTCCCCAGGATGACTTTGCAGACCTCTGCAACCTGCCCGCCCTCAACGAGGACAGCATCCTGGAGAACCTGCGCACCCGCTTCCACAAGAAGAAGATCTACACGTACGCCGGCAGCATCCTCATCGCCATCAACCCCTTCAAGTTCCTGCCCATCTACAACCCCAAGTACGTCAAGATGTACGAGAACCACCAGCTCGGCAAGCTGGAGCCTCACATCTTTGCCATCGCGGACGTAGCTTACTACGCTATGCTGAGGAAGCGGGTCAACCAGTGCATCGTCATCTCCGGGGAGAGCGGCTCGGGCAAGACCCAGAGCACCAATTTCCTGATTCATTGCCTGACCGCCCTCAGTCAGAAGGGCTATGCCAGCGGGGTGGAGAGGACCATTCTTGGAGCTGGACCAGTACTGGAGGTGAGGACTGTATTTATGCATTGTTGTGGTGTTGTGTATAGTTTTCCTTACAGGAGCGTTGCACATTAAAGGTTGTATCAGCGACTCTGATTGAAACATAAAGTATCACATTCATCTAGTTTTTTCCTCACGATCCGCTAGCTGCCCGTCCCATAAGCAGGCTGTCAAAATACCGCGTCTCTCTAGGAAGCCTATGGGTCCGAGATCGCACACAAAAACAAATGGTACTACCAACACCTCAAAATCAAAATAAACAGTGTTCCAACCAATCACAGACAAGTGGGTGGGTGTTGTGGTGTTTCGCGCTCGTGCACGCGAAGTGGTAGCCACAAATTCCTGTTGCATTCTCATGCACGTTCATGAAAATGCGCGTCCATGATCATTTTCAAAAAACAGGAGGGAGGGGCTAGCTGCCTCTGTTTGTTTGGAAACTCGCAAACGGAAGTCAGGGCAACCAGAATCGCTGATACAACCTTTTAAGTGTTCAATATTAACATGTTCAACATGGCCAATTCAGCACACTCCACATGGGTCAGACCTGTGGCATCTCAAAGTGCTTCACAAGTATTGCCTCACATTTGCCCATTCAAACCTGCATTCATCCCCTGGCGGCTTTGACGACGAGGCAAGGCAGCCGACTCGTCGGAGGCGGTTAGGGTGAGGCTAGTCAGGGTGGCGGGTGTTTCTGATGACTTTCCGCAGCTCCTTAATGAGTCGTATGGGAAGTCAATGATGAGTTAATTACTAAGACAGTGATTTTTCTCACTTAATATAAATGCTATGCTAGTGAATGTTGTCACTGTTTCCAGTTGAGGTGCAAAGTGAGTGTTTCCTTTGTTCACTTGATGAGGAATAAAGTTGGCTCTCATTGATGATGCAACGATGCTTTGTCGTATGTGACTCATAGGTCTTTCTAACACACACACACACACACACACACACACACACATTACCATACATAGTTAAGTACATGGTAAATCGGTAAGAGTTCATTAATAATCATAGCCATCTTCCTGGCTATGAATAATCAGACCATGTGGTTTAAATAATACATTTATTACTAGATAGAATTCGTTGGAATCAGTACAGGAAGTTACAAGAAAGTCATTTCATTGGAACCCCAGCTTGAAGTTAGATGGTGATGTGATAGTCTGTTTTTAACTTCTGCGGAATACGAACCTCCAGCATCAACTATACGAATAGCAGAAATGGTTTTAGCAGAAATGAAAACAATTTGTTTACGTTGTCGTGAAGAAGGTTGTGAGAATCATTTCCGTAATTTTGTGGTGAACTATTGAGTCAGCTGACTTGGTCAATACTTGCAAATTTAACCTGAGGGAAAAGCCATGGTGACTGACCGTAAGCAAACAGACTGTCTATTATCTGACATCTTATCTGACAGACATTCTAGGTGTTGTCCATATTGCTGATTGACTAAGAGAAGATCCAACCTTTTGAGTGCACGTGAATTATATTTGTATCTCGTCATAGGCTTAAAAGTTAGTATAACTTATGAACCCTTAAGAAATCCAAATGTTGTTTCTGACTTTAACCTAGGCCTTACTGTGCTAATATTATTGTCCCATTTAATTCCTAAATTCTTGGAATACTTAGGCCCGGCACTTGAATATCATAGTTCATCCTAGCTCATGTATCTGGTGCGTGCTTTGTTTGTTTGCTTTATATTTGTACATTGCTGTGGACAAAAACAACATACATGAATAAATGTGAATGATTTGTTCCACCAAGCACTGTTACACATTGGATCGATTTGAATTGTTGCCCTTCCCTTGAGCAGTGGTGTGAAGGCAGTCGGTAGAAGTGACTAAGATCAGTGAAAGACGGCCAGTCTCGCGAGTGAGGTAGCGGGATTGGTAGATGTGTAACAGGCCTAATCATACACACTGAGTCAGCACTTTTCAATGAAAAACCAACCTTTGCCCAATCCTCTCAAGACAAACTGTCAGCAAACACTACTTCCATTGTTTGTGCAAACATTTTTAATTATTCTATTCCTGTTGATTTTCTCCAGTCATGCTTATTAGGCAGTAAGAGGAGGGAAATGGGGATTATTGTTGATCAGCCGGTAAGCAGCTATCCAGTCTTATCTGCAGAATAAAACAGTTGTGACTCACTGAAGTCCTCTCTGTTTGGACTCATAGGGGTTGCATCCACTGTCCATAAACAAACTTTTTCAAATAGCAGTTAATTTTCTTACGGTTTGACAACTGAGGCCTTCGTCAGGCCGGGCTTGGTCTCTCTGTGATTGTTTTCTTTGTGAGGTTTGCAAGACTAAATACCATACTTTATTGAGGTGGTTATGGATTTTCCTTCCCTGTAATGAGAAAAAAAAAAAAAAAATCACATATGGAAGGATTTACAGTCCCTGCCCCCTTGATCAGGGACGGCACTAGAGCTCTCAGAGAGAGAGAGACGCCGTGTCCTCGTACTCACTCACGTACTCCAGGTCACCGGAGTGTTTGTCTTGGAGCATATGAGGAAATGGATCCCCTCCATTCCTATCACTACCTCATTGTTTAATGTTCAAGGATGGATGACTTTCAACCTTGCTGCAGCATCTATTTGAAGTGATCCGGGAATTTGTCCATGTTTTTTCAGTGGAGTAAATTCTCATGGTGTAAACCACCTAATTAATTAGTGGCCTGTACACACACCTTGGAGCAATTCAAACACACATGTTACAGTATTTGGTAATCACTTAATAACCTTGGCGGTTATAGCACACAGGCCCCAGCAACATCCTTCTCTGCATACATTCCTTTTATTATTTCTTACAAATGTCACTAAAAATAGTACTTTCACCAATACAACCTTTCGAGGAATGTAGGTTTTATACATCAAACGAGCAGCGGAAATCGCTGTGGTCAATCAATACCACGGATGTACACCGCTCACCTGGCATCACCCCTTTGAGTAGATCACTTACATGAAGTTGAACTGGAGCAGCTATTTTATTTGGAAAGGAACCCGAAGGGCCCAGCGATGGGGGGGGGGGGGAATAGGATGAAGCATTGCGTTGCATTACAGAATAAAGCTGCAGTCGTCTGAGCATGTGGCCTCCAGGGAGATCTCCAAGGGCTCTGAGCCAGTTGCATGCAGCGCCGGGTTCCTGATGTGTGTGTCAGAACAAGCGAAGCGGCGTATCTCAACGACCAATGACGGGACAAAAGAGGCGTGGGGGACGGCGAGACTTTCCCTGCCGTCAGCAGAATCCTGGTTCCTTTTTGGCAGACGTGTCGCCTCTCTTTTAACATTGCAGTCCTCGAAGGCTCTGTGTTGGTTACCTCTCTCCAGACCCGTGGTTTGAGGCGCAGACACAAAGGCTGGATCGGTGTGGCCCGACCCCCATCTGAAGAGGGAACAGAGATTGCGTTCCAACCTCAGTCGTGTCTGTCTTGCCAAAAAGGTTGCGAGCAAACGCATTTTGTGGTGAATGGACTGAATATGTCTCTGCTGCAGGGACATAGAAAGAGCTCTGTTTTTATTGTTGACTTGCTTATTTGTCCCTACAATTAATTACCTGGTTTGACAAACAGATTGGTCTGGTGAAGCTTTGGTCTAGTTGTATTTGTTTCAGTCAGGTAAAAGTCAGACTTTATTCCAGAGTTAAAAAAACAGGTAACACAAAACAGGAAAACAAAACCGGAAAGTGGAGAAAGCCAAGAGTTCCTTAAGTTTCTGAAAAATGTGTGGTAGAGTACTGTTTACAGATACAGATTCTTTGGCTAGGTGTATGTGCGTGTTTGTGTGTTTGACTGCCTCTGTGTGTATGACTGACTTGTTTGTATCTCCAGGGGCCTTTGGAGAGCTCTCCCAGATTTGGTCACATACTGAAGACATGAGATCATAGTTTCTGTAACTCTTGACTGTGGTCTTCTCTGTAGCCTCCTGTGTGTTCTGCTGCCTCCAGGCTCAATGCCCCTGCTCTGATAAAACGCTGGTTGACATAATTAGCTATTATACTTGTGTCCGGCCCATGTTATTTGCCGAACTGTGACGCGTTTTTGAGATTTCTACCTAACCCATACAAACCCATAATTTTGCGCATGCAGTACAGCTTACCTCCTGAACCGGTTGAACTGGTTTGCCTTCTGTTACGGTAGTTATTTTTACAGCATTTCGTTTTTTCCCACCTTCTGTGTTCTGAAGGAAGTGTCTTTGCGATGTCAGTAGGGCTTGGGGCTTCCAGAGAATAATGCTATGCCAAGTGCCTGTCTGAGCTAATTCCCAACCGACCCAAAGTCGGCTTAAGTGTTTCCTTGTGCTGCTTATTCACAACTGTCAAGACTTTTCAGAGGGTAATGATGTTTTTACTGATACAGAGTGTATACCGATACAGCATCTAGCACCGTAAGCATTAATAGCACTTGTTCTTATTGAAGAGTTCTCTTACGACGACAAGCAATGTTGTGTAGTAGGTTTTTAGTGTCGACAATCTTTTTTTTTTCAGAACAAATTTTTTCGACTTGGAGCGTAGATCGGCGATTAGGGCTGGGTAAAAAAATCGATTCAATAGATTTTGATATAGATTCATAGGGCATGAGATATATATATTTTTTGTTACCATAATTATTATTTTTGCACTTTAATAAACAATGCCTGAATGCAATTTGCAGTGATGGAATTTTGTAGTTCAAGTACACTTTCACTTGCAATTCCTTTCTAATTTCAAATTTGCTCTTTTGAGACTTGAGACAGTTTTGTTTACAGCTCAAGTTTAAACTGTCAAATGTACAAGTTTACACTTAAAACCTGTTTAAGGTGAAGTGAAAAAAGAAACTACCTTTTGTATTTTGTAACACAGTTGAGCCATTTTCATTATTTACGAGCAGATTGAATCGAATCGAACATGATTAATCGATTCAGAACCTTACGAATCGGAATCGGATTTAGTAAATTGGCCACGATACCCAGCCCTATCGGGATGACGTGTTTCCCATTCCGACTTTCCACCGCTAACCGTTAACAAACTCAGCATAACATTGAAGTGTCTGTGATGTTCTTTGCGTGTGTCTTAAATGAGCTAGTCACGTGATGGTTGGATCGGTATAGACTTGCGTACTCGCCGATACCCGAGGCATTTTAGGCAGTATCGGAGGAGATTGCGTTAGTGGTACAGGAACAACTGGACATGCATTATTACTGATTCTAGGTTCATATTATTAACCTTAACTAACTTTTATTAACTTCTGGAGAGACAAAGGTTTTGGTGGCGATGCGTGGTTACCCTGTAGGTTACGTTGAAACACCTTCTGGATTACAGATCCTCGGTAGTCCATCTCGATGCTAATTAATGATAAAATAATAAGTACGCGCCGATAGATCCAGTCCCCAGTTTTTTCAGTTGGGTTTTCCTGCTATTCAGTGTGATGTATGCAAGGTTGATCATCTGATAGAAAACGTAACAACGTTTTGGATTGTATAATCCAATGGAATCTGTCTCTTTTTCTATACTTCAGATCAGAAAACCAACATGCATGACTCTAATTTATCCATTTATCCGCCTTTCAAGGTGGATTTACTTTATTTCACATTGGTTCCCCCGACAGGAAGTCCTGCTCATACAGACATATCCTTAACAGGAAGCAGATTGGTTACAATGTAACAGTGGTAGGCCCCTGTTGCCATTGGCTCACAGTCTTGGGGGTTGTCTTATGAACAGGCCCCTGCATTGTGTTTCTTGTTCAGGAAGTCCAAAGGAATAGCTGCCCCTTCTGTCTGTACCATTATCGTATATCTCTTGTTCAATGGCACCCGCTTGATTCACCAGCAATTCATGGTCACAACGTATTTAGACAACCTTAAGAAATATATCTGTAAAGCCAATCTCAAAGTGATGGACATGCCTGCCCCAACACACTCTTGCATGCACAAGCACCCACACACTGATGAAGCCAACATTCTGATCTTAATCACTTTGATCAGCCTTAAGTTAATATATTTCGGGCTGATCAGTAGGATGTGCTGTTCCTCGCCGGTGGAATGCGTTTGGCATGTAGCGACCTGTACCGGGCCAGTTCCGAGGCCTGTTTTGTGGTGCTGGGACCAGGCCGCAGACTGGAGTTAAACGTGGTACCCTCCCTGGCTTGGGTGGGGCTGCCTGAAACGGCTCAGATCTGGTAAAAGGCCACCCTACTCCCACAAGATTACTGCTTGAAATTACAGCTTTTCTTTTTCTTTTTTTTCTCTGTGCTTTTGTCAACCTTCCAACGGCCCGCTTTTCCTCTCGCGTTTCCTTGTGTTGCCTTACAACATGTAAAACCAGTTAAAAAGGGAAGGTGGACTTCAATCTGACTTGAGGGCAGCTCACGTTATTCCTCGGAATATGCCGGCGTCCAGGGCCAGTCGGTGTTGCAGATGCGGTTGAGCCGTTGTCAAATGATAACTAGCCAAACGTGCTTCGTTCTTTAAAACATGTACAGCATCATGAAACTGTACAAAAGATACTAGGTTACGATATTCCAATGAGCTATATGATACTGTACCTTGGCAATTTCAATTTTACCAAAGAGAGTATAAGAGTGAGAGATAAATATTTGGTTAAAATACTACTGATGGCGAGTAAGAAGGCTATAACTAGGAAATGGGGTAAGGTGGAGCCTCCTTGTAAGGAAGAATGGATAGGCATAGTGGAGGAAATCTATGTTATGGAGAAACTGACACACCGCCTAAGACTACAACAAGCACAGCTTGAAGAAAAGTGGGAGAAATGGACAATATTCAGAACCAAAACTGGCGACGAGGAATATAGACAGGAACAAATTGCTTAGACGAAGACACGAAGAGAAGAGAAGAACTGCTGGAAATAAAACTCCCAAGCCGAACTGGCTGTTTGGTTTTTGTTTTGTCGTTTGTTTACTGTATTGTTTATGACTGTTGACTGTCTGTGAGTTTTGAAATAAATATAAATATAAATGAAATAAATGTAAGTGAAAAAAACAACATGTACAGCATGCGCTTCGTTTTCATTATTTACCGTTCCTTATAAACGCTCCCCTACGTGCAAATCCTTCCGTTGACAAGAGTACTACGACCTGTCCCTATAAGGCCCCACACCACCTCGAATGCCCTGCTAGCAGGCATGAGCACGTTGTTGTGCCACTGCATTTATCGACATTGTTCAAACCAGTGTTGCTGAATGCCATTGAGACTGTTGTTGTTGTTGAGGACCAAAGAATCCTCTCTTTGTGAACAGTCAGTTGAGCCGCAGCCCCGGGGGTGGTTTGGGAATTGCATTTGGTGGCTGGTCGAGGAGGCACCCAGCGAGGCAGACTACAGAGCCGTAGCTGTCTATTGATGTGTATTTGTGCAATTGATCCCGTCATGTGAACTCGGGAAACACATTTTTTCCACATTCGGAGCAAACAAACAGAGTTTATTATTTTCGTTCAGCGTGAGCGGGAACCCTGGACCGTTTGCCTCAGATGGCCGTGATCACTTTTTATAAGACGGTCCTAACTCGTTATTTAAGTATTGACTCCCTTTACGCAAAAGGAAGTAGAGTACTGTGTGTGTGTGTGTGTGTGTGTGTGTGTGTGTGTGTGTGTGTGTGTGTGTGTGTGTGTGTGTGTGTGTGTGTGTGTGTGTGTGTGTGTGTGTGTGTGTGTGTTGTTGTGTGTGTGTGTGTGTGTGTGTGTGTGTGTGTGTGTGTGTGCGCGTGCGCGCGCGCGCTCGCTTCAGCGTGTCCCCTCTGTACATCCGTGTTTGTGCATACCGTTGGCCCAAATGAATGTGGGAATTCTGGTTGCGGCAGTTGGATTGTGTAGCCTCCCTTTGTGATCGTATCCACGCTGTAGCGAGGTGCCTCGGCCTTGGCAGCGCCACTGGAAACATTTAACAGTCACTCTGTTGGGCCGGTAGACATGTAAGGATTCAACCGTGGCTCAGTTCAAATCGTAATTAGGACTAGTCTCCAAGGCAACGGCTCAAACCCTTTCACTGATGAATTATAACCTTTTTTTCCCCCCTTCTTTCCCTCCCCCTGGCGTGTTTTCTTTTCTGTACCTCACAAACATTGTTGATGAAATGCAGGTGAAGACATTCAGTGATGATGTGCTTTTTTCAAGCCAACCACAGAGGGGAACTGGTCAGGTCAATTTTGAGAATTTTGACGTGTAGTGTTTTGCCTCAACACTTGCATGCACACGCACTTGTCTCTTAGTTCACATTGGGTCTCTATTTCTATCCCACAATCTTTGCTTCCTCCTCCCTCCTTTTTGTGTTATACAGACACAAAGAGCAGTCCGTGTTTCAATGGGGTAACTATCCCACAGGTAACCATGGACACGAAGGCTTGGCAAACCGTCGATCCACTACCGTATTACCTGGGGGCGCTCTGAGGCAATAGCAGCGTTCATTTGGGGCATATTTAAGTGTTGCTTTGACATGTTTAGCATTCCTTCCATGGTGGAGGGGTTTTGGCCTCACAAAATGAGATTTCTATGTCGATTCAGTCCTCTTGGCTGGTGGTGGAGCAGTAAAACACTGAGTCGAATGGATAATGTAATTATCGCTCACTCACTCTCTCTCTCTCTCATATACAAACACACCCCACACACACATACACACACCAACACACGTGGGGTACAGACGCATACACAAACCTAAAAAACTGGCGCGAGTTGTGCTGACCTTTTAGTCATGGCGGACCACACCTGAATAAATAGATGTCGAACACACAGATGTTTGGGTATTTATTTCCAATAAACTCCCGCCAAACGTACAGAATCACTCCAGAGGTCTGACTGACGGACACAAATGCATTCAAACACAAACACGGATACTTGGAATGTAAACTCCCGAATGTGCTGAGCCCTGTCCGGACAAGTTGGGCGTAGACCCTTTCTGTTTTTTTTTATTGATGATTTTGGTCACGGATGACAAACTTCCTGAGCGTAGTCAGACTTTCTTCATCTTCTTCACTGCGTCACCAAGAAGCTGCCTCTACGACTGGTTCCCCTGGGAACACAAAGACATTTTAAGGCTACGCTTCTTCTGCGCTCTCCCATACGTCTGCATGGTGCATTGGTGTAGCTCACCGACACCGCGAGAGAAGAACATAAAAGGGCTGTAAAATTCCCTGGTATTCCCTAGTACTCCTGACAAAAGGGAATGGCTTCAGGATATTTTTCGTCCAAAAAAAAATGGCGCGCTCTCAGATGTTAATGTACGCCGTTCTGGTAAAAAGAAAGAAAAGGAAATGGGTGTGTGTATCTCAACAAATGGTTTGTAATTCGTTCTGCTATTCGTGTGGAGCTCTCAAAGTAGTGTCTGTTTAATATGCATCAAGTCAACTTCCCCTGTTGTGTGTCTTGAGAGGAGGAGGAGGAGAATAAAAAAAGGAGTGTGACCGGCATCAGAGCAGTAAACAGGGGCCCCTCTTGTCCCTGGTTGGGTATGGCTTCCACCCCAGAGTGGGGGTGGGGGGGGGGAGGGGTTCTCTGTTCCTTTCTGGTCTGACAGCCCTATACAGATAGCCCCCTCGGCCTCATTTATCATCCACCACCTAGTGTCTCTCGCTACACACACGCACGCTCGCATCTGCACGCGCAAACACACAGAGAGAGAAAGGGGAGCTGCTTGAGAGGATGTGTAAGATAACAGAGGGATGAAAGTAAGAGAGATGGAAAGAAAGATGGACTTATCTTAAGAGCGGAAAACAAGCAACAGATGCTGACCCTTTTTAAAGTGTCCTAGAAGCAAAGAAGACACACATTCTCACACATAAACAACCACTCGCACACACACTCACTCTCTCACACACACTCACGCACTCACTCTCACTGTCTGGCCTCCCGCTGTGAGGTCAGCTGCTGTTTTCAACCAGTCGTGACCTTTGGGCCCTGGAGGTCGGCAGTTGTCATCCTGATTTGTTGTTGTTGTTGTTTTTTGTTTGTTCTTTCCTTAAGTGTAGGCCTACAGATGGTAGGAGTTAGTCGTTGCCTTTTTAGGGTTTTTTGTTGCTGATAAGTCCAACAGATCTGCATTCTTGATGTTTCACTCTTTACCTCTCCACAAATTTGTAGTTTAATATCGTAGCTATTCCCTGCATGCAATTTATGTAAACATACATTTTGAGGTAAAAACCTAACCCTGTGTTTTTCTCTCTCTCTCTCTCACTCTCTCCCATTTCCCCGCTAGGCCTTTGGGAACGCCAAGACGGCCCACAACAACAACTCCAGTCGCTTCGGGAAGTTCATCCAGGTCAACTACCTGGAGAGTGGCGTAGTGAGAGGGTGAGGAACCGGCAGTGCCTCTGCACACAACACCGACCCATTTTCCTACCAGCCACCTCTCACAAGTACATTCTCACGTAGACTAGCTCGGGGAGGCTGCGTGTGCTGTTCCGGAGAACCATGTATTGCAAAACAACACGCGGCGCTTGTTTAAGGTCCCTTCCTGTCTTTACAGCCTCTACATTTCCATTTAGGGCATTTAGCAGACGCTTTTATCCAAAGCGACTTACAATAAGTACATCTGTCATAAGAAGTGCAACAATATATCGCTGTCGGTACAGAAAGGATGTTCATAGAACCAAGTGCAAGTGCAACAATCGCTAGGCTAACCAATTCCCCGTGGTACAGCAATGATAGCAGCTACTGCAGTTGCTACACAGTTAAGTACTATAATACAACACAATACAATGTTGCTACACAGTTAAGTACTATAATACAATACAACACAATACAATACAATGTACAATAATGGCCGGAAGGGGGAGGGTGTTATGCAGAGTCGAGGTGGACTCTGAACAGGTGAGTCTTGAGTCTTTTTCGGAAGATAGTGAGCGACTCTGCGGTCCTGACGGCAGGGAACTCGTTCTACCACTGAGGTTCCAAAACCTAGAAAAGTTGTGACTTTGCTGATCAACCTTTGCTAGCTCTTAGCGATGGTGGTACCAGACGTCCAGCTGAGGTAGTTGAGCGGAGAGATCGAGCTGGGGTGTGTGGCTTCCCCAATGCTTGGAGGTAGGCAGGGGCAGTTCCATCGACTGCCTTGTATGCCAGTACCATCGTCTTAAATTTTATGTGAGCTACTACAGGGAGCCAGTGGAGGTCCCGGAAGAGGGGGGTCAAATGGGAGCACTTCAGTAGGTTGAACACGAGGCGCGCTGCCGCATTCTGGATGCACTGCAAAGGTTTAATCGCAGAGGCAGGAAGTCCAGCCAGGAGTGAGTTGCAGTAGTCGAGGCGGGAGATGACCAGTGATTGGACTAGAAGCTGAGCTGCTTCCCTTGTGAGGAAGGGCCGGATTCTGCGGATGTTGTAAAGTGCGAATCTGCAGGATCGGGCCACCGCAGTTATGCTGCGGTGCAGCATAACTGATTGTCCAATACCTCTTCCTGTCTATAGGGAACGTTTTCTACTCACCGGTATCTCTGCACCGTTTACTGTCAACTGCTTATTCTTCTCACGTCATGCAGTATGCTCAGACTCCAGCCTCAAGTTCACTGGTTCCTCTTCTGCCCCTCTGGAGTCAACTTGTGTGGTCGGCCACTGCATGAGAATCTAGCCTGCCGTGTCACTTCCTCATCCCCCCCCCCTGCTGTGAGCAGTTGAAACCATCTTTTTTTATAGATAACGTACATGCATATCAGTGGCAGCTGAGTTTATATATGCAGCAGCAACGGGGCCAGAGGCGACAGCTGCTGGGTGCAGTTCCTGGTGAGGGGCCCAGCAACAACCTCATTAGGCCCTAAAAGCCACCCCATACTCATCGTTCTCTATTGGATTGCTTTTCCCCCAGAGGGGCTCGTAATCCAATAAGGGTCGTTGAATTCAATTAGCGTGCTGACGGCTGGCCGTACTGCAGTGTGAAACCCCTTTTAGAATGGTAGCGCAAGGCATGACCCAAATACACACAGACACACGCAACCGCATGCGTGTCCGCACGCACACACTATGCGCTGATCATCAGTGCTGTGATTGTTTTCCTCTCTTCCTGTGGTGTGTCTCCCGTGGGGCTTTGGACCAAACGGACACTCATTTCTCTAGTATCATGGTGCTTCACCGCGGGCCTAACAAAAGCGGCTATCTCTCTATCTGTCCACCGGGATTATTCAGCGTGTTCATGGAGGAGATTAACAAAGACCCGAACGGGACTAGCTACTGTTCCGATTCCGCTTTGGCTGAAACACCAACTGACATATTTCAGTTTGCTCTCAGACCCACCTATCTTTCTCTCCACTGGGACTCAAGTGGGCTGTGGTCAGAAATGTCAAACTCTTCAGGGGTTGTGTAGGGATCGGGCAGTTTATACAAGGTGTAATCAAGTGTGCGCGTGAGTGGCTTTGTATGTGTCTTGTGTTTCTCTGTAATCATCCAGGTTATTATCTGTACCCTTGAGTTTTGGACTGAAGGAGTGTGTGTGTGTGTGTGTGTGTGTGTGTGTGTGTGTGTGTGTGTGTGTGTGTGTGTGTGTGTGTGTGTCTGTGTGTGTCTGTGTGTGTCTGTGTTGTGTGTGTGTGTTCCCTTTCAGGTGTGAGGTCTGGTGTTTATGCCTTATAGATACAGACTGTTGCATAACTAGCACTTGTTGCAGGAAAAAGTCTCTTGTCCAGCTTCCTGCAGATTACTTTTGTTTTTGTTCAATTACAACAGAGGCCCTCAACTTCCCTTTTAACTATTCTCATACTTTATTGGCCCTACCTTTGCTTTGTCCCATGGTGTGTTAATACAGGAGGTGTAGGTAACGAGAGGAGTGACTAAACCTGTAGGAGATCAAGTAAACAGCGAAAAAAATTATACAAAACAAAACCCTGAAGATATTTAGTGCCATAGAATAGTTTCCCGTATATTTTCGGAGTGGTGCTAGGCTTTGTCTAGGCTTGGCCTCCTACATTATGTGGACAGGTTTGAAATTACATTAAATCTCCTGCGCCATAATAAATACTCTGTGGAGGACTCTAGCTGGCAAATATTTACAGCCAAGCCTGCATATACGGCCATGGTATGTTCCGATGTTATTTTTGATGCTTCTACCAAGGACTCTTCTTATAAGCGGTGCCATTAAGCGCTGGAAGCTTTCATGGTGGTTAGCATTTCAGTGGAGATCTGTGGCTTGCTTGCTAAAAAGACATACCCGTAGCGGAGACATACGACACTAATCCAAACATTATTTTAGAGCATCAAGCCAAGTTTCCCTCCCCCCCCCTTCCAACACACGGCACAATTGAAATCTGATTCCTTTTTTCTATTCACTCTTTAGGACTTACTTCAGTACTTCTCAATAAACGTTGAAAAGTGTTCAGAACGATTGCATTCACTCAATACCTTCAATAATACTAGATCAAGCACCATTCTGGTGCCTTAAATCCTGGTGTCCATTTTGACCTTTGCAAATCTCCCCCGATGTCACGGCTGGTTGGTATTTAAAAAAATGATTCAGACCATTTTATAAAATGGGCTATTTGTGTCATAGGGCACGTGGCCAATGCATGTCGCCTCATGTTTGTCTTCACTTCCTTCTGCTCCTTAGATAGGTACAAATAACCTGAATTAGTATAGGGAAACGGCATAGTAATTCTACAAGGCGCTTCAAGGCAGATTTCGTCATGATATAATTATGAGAGATCTGATTTACACGTTTACACATTTTCTAGGGTGATAGGGTTGGCAGCAGATAAACTTCAGTGATTGATGCTCATGCATTGACTTCCCCTCCATGTTGTTTAATTCACTTCTTCCTTGTCTTTTCTCCAGGGCTGTGGTGGAGAAGTATCTGCTGGAGAAGTCTCGCCTGGTGTCCAGAGAAGAGAACGAGAGGTGAGGGACCACACAGGGGGTCATCACCTACCTCATGAACCTTCATGGAGCGCTCTGAAAGAAGGGTTATAAAGAGGCTTTTAGTGTTTTGATAATGACTCTGACTGAAGGCCAAATCCCAGCCTTGGAACGGCTTGTTCATCTACCAACACACATGCACGCGAGTGCAAACACACACACGCGCACGCAACCATGCAGTCCACACGCGCCACGCACGCACGCACGCATGCAGATCACAGCACGCACGCACGACACGCACGCACCACGCACACACACACACACACACACACACACACACACACACACACACACACACACACACACACACACACACACACACACACATACGCACACATGTGCGCACACATACGCACACACACAGAAACATGAGTACGGTAGAGTGCTTAACTTTATATAGACTGGTGAAAACATTTTCTAACCTTACAATGCTTTTAGTATACACAACTGCCACACTCACTCTCTTTGAACAGTATGTATATCTTGGATAGTTAATTTGTTGTCATAATTAGTAGGTGAGTGGCAATCTTTTAATGTGTGATATTCCTAGCTTTATGACACAAACAACTCTGCTGTTTGTGAGAGTTAAGCATTAACTCCTGTTATGTAAAGGAATGGAACATGACATTCTTTTGTAGAGTGTACAAAGTAATAACATCATTATTGATATTATTAATGGTACTAATTCATTAATCCCTGAGGACCTTTTGATATGAGCTCGGTTTGGTAGCTTGCTCATGGGCTCCATGTCAGCAACCCCAGCCCCCGTAGTCCTAGTCCCTTCCGGTTCAGGACACGTAGCTGTTAGGTTTTGCACCCTACCATAGCCAGTCATGCAGTCAGCAGCAGTCAGCAGCAGCAGCAGCAGCAGCAACCCACGCATTCTGCAAATAACCACACACTGTACACACCGTCTGGTACCACAGTGATCCGGCTGCATGGCGTGTTGCTGTGTCACGGATATAAACACAGAAATTCATTACACATGTGGGGCTTTACAGCTGAGCTACCGAGCCAGACTAAAAGGTTGCCTGTAGCAACACAGAGACAACGGATATCAACATCAGGCTGCTTGGATATTGTCCTCCATCGGTGCTTGTGCTGTGTTTTTAAACAGTCAATCAAATACAATCAAACGTCTACAATATAAGAGAACCAAGCTGGTAAAGCTAGCTAACTAGCAAAAGTGCTGTCACATGCAACAACAAAAATACTACTTTAATGTTACTTTAACTAACTGGCCATGGCATGTATCTAAAATGTCCATTGTTGTCCACCCTTATAGCTAACTTGTTTTGTTTCCATCCATAGGAACTACCATGTGTTCTACTACCTGCTGATGGGAGCTTCTGACGAGGAACGGAGGGATTTCAAGCTGCTGGCACCTGAAGACTACCTTTACCTCAAACAGGTACCACCTACATACTATTGGCCCTATCTTGCATCCGCCGCAATTGACTTAATCACCGGCGCATGTGTCGTTGCTAGTTTGCAACTGGCACAGAGCATTCTTTTCCCTCCGGCGCCACGACGTCGGTAAATTAGGCAATGATCTTGCGCCCCAAGGGGCGGCTAATATTTTTAGTTATTTAACCTTTATTTATCCAGGTGAGTCCCATTGAGACCTTTAGCATCTTTTTCAAGGGAGCCCTATATGTTATCACCTATTCTCTCTGCACGGCTGTGTTCACCTGGATGACTACCTTTACCTCTAGCACACCGAGCACCGTGTGACCCCACATGCTAGCCGTAGTCTACTCCTATTCCCTCCGCACGGCTGTCCGCATCTGTTTGATGGGACGATGACGGCTCCAATGCCAAGTCCTTCATTCTGTTGTGCGAGGTTGAAATCGAGAAGTATGTGTTCCGGCTCACGGGCGGCCTATCCAGTCATCAGAGAAGAAAGGTGCTGATATGTTGAAACCACCGAAGCAGCTGTTTGAGAATCTCTGCTCGGCCTGGATCAGGTTTATTCTTGTGCAGTCTGTCTCTCTCTACCATTCCCCACCTCATTTGTATGCATCGAGCTCTATTCAATGCTTCAAACCACATGAATGAATGAATGCCTGACCAACTGTGCCCGGGAAGACATAATTACCCATTCACTCAGACCAGTCTAGTCAGCTCTAATGGTTAGAAGGATTTTTAAATCGATGTTCTCCGAAATATATATATTGATAAAGTGCCGACTCTTGTGAAGTTTCATGTTATGATGAGATGTTAGCCTGGAGGGAGGCCAGCCCTCAGACTGTAATGACCTGTTATTCAGAGATGGGATGGCCTGTTATTCAGGGGGATTGTCACTCTGCTGAATGGGCTGCGTATGCAACCTGCTCCCCACTTCCTGCCCGTATGTGCACTGCATGTTAATGAAGTTTCCTTTGTGTACCTCCAGCCTCCATTTTTACACACACACACACACACACACACACACACACACACACACACACACACACACACACACACACACACACACACACACACACACACACACACACACACATATATACATGCACACACGCACAAACGCACGCACGCACACGCACACACACGCACACGCACGCACCCCTCATGTTTATAGGATTCCAATTTCTTAGCATACAGTTTTGCACACTTTTCTTTCAACGTGTTTATCTGTTTCCTTCATAAAGAAATACTGTCTGGCCATGTATATACCGGTACATAGATTTGGCATGGTTTTAAGTATTCTATTTTTTATGTAATTTCTGTTATATTTTTTAATTAATTTACATTAGTTTTTTAGATGTAACCGTAAGCATTTGCCGGATTTCTTGATGTGATATACTTAGAATACCTGTGGTCTTGATTGACAAAGTTTCCTATTTTGGGCGGCACTAGCTCAGGAGGTAGAGCGGGTTGGCTGGTAACCGCAAGGTTGCTAGTTCGATCCCCGGCTCCTCCTCCCCCGAGTGTCGAGGTGTCCCTGAGCAAGGCACCTCACCCTAACTGCTCCCGACAAGCTGGCTGTCGCCTTTGCATGGCTGACTCCGCCGTCGGTGTATGAATGCGTGTATGAATGGGTGATTGTGAGGCGATATTGTAAAGCGCTTTGGGTGGCCACTGGGTTACAGATAAAGCGCTATATAAATGCAGACCATTTACCATTTACCATTTATTTTGCACTGCAGGCGCTTGAATCCCGTCTTCTGCTCCCAGCCTATCTCTCTCCGAGCTCTCTTGCTTTTTATCCAGGGCCATGTGAACTCACCCCCACCTGCCTGTCCTTTTACCCCTCCCGTAGCAGAACTTCCGGATCGAGGACGAGGAGGACTTGCGCCATGACTTCGAGAGGCTGCAGCAGGCCATGGAGATGGTCGGCTTCCTCTCGGCCACCAAGAAACAGTGAGCCAACCGAACACGAGCACAGTCCGCACATGACCACCATTGGAAAAGATTTTGATTTTAGACAATTTTGGACAATTTTGTTTGTGTAAAGTTGTTGTTGTTGTTTTTTTTACCCCTATGCAGGATCTTCTCTGTACTGTCGGCCATCCTGTACCTGGGAAATGTGACGTACAGCGACAAGACCGACGGCCGGGAAGAAGGCTTGGACGTGGGGCCTCCTGATGTCCTGGCTACCCTCTCTGATCTGCTGAAGGTAGTGTGTGGTGTGTGTGTGTGTGTGTGTGTGTGTGTGTGTGTGTGTGTGTGTGTGTGTGTGTGTGTGTGTGTGTGTGTGTGTGTGTGTGTGTGTGTGTGTGTGTGTGTGTGTGTGTTAAATTAGATTTGCAATTGCCAGAGGCAAAACGGATGCATGCAATCAGCTCGTTAAAAAGAGTAGGGTTAACCCTCTATGATTGGCCACCGGATGCGGGGGGGTGGTGGGGGTGGGGGTTGCATTAGCTTTCTCTTTCATCTGCAGACTTCATGGACCTCGGGCCCCATTAGTGGTTACGGTGATGTCTGACTGAACCAACGTGTCATTGGCTCCCGCTCCAGGTGAAAGAGGAGTTGCTGGTTGAGGCCCTGACTAAAAGGAAGACGGTGACGGTCAACGACAAACTCATCCTGCCCTACAGCCACAGTGAGGTAGGAGTGCAGCCCTGCCCGTGGGGACATACAGACCCAGTAACAGCACAATCGGATGGATAGGGGTTTTCACTTCGACTCCTCTGGATACTTCTTCCAGGATTTGTTTGGTTAATTGAATTGGATTTTGAGTTATATTATTTCTTATGCTTATACGGTTAGCCAAGTATAGTTTTTGTGCATCTTTATTTTCACTAGTTCCTCCGCCATTGTTCACTGTTGTATATCAATTATTCGAATGATAATTGAAAGCCAATTTCTAATACAACATGGCATTACTCATTGAGTGAAATGGTGGAAAATAATAGTTCATAAATCATTATTTCATGGATAATTAAATCAAAGTGTAAATAACAAATTCTATACCACCAGTGCCTGTATCACTGCTGTGTCCCCTTCCTCTCAAGCTCCGATATAATGTATACACTGTGTGTGTCCTCCCACATCAAACCATTTCCGCCAATTGACTTACCGTCTCTCGCTTTGCAACAGGCGATCACAACCAGGGACTCGATGGCCAAGTCTCTGTACAGTGCCCTCTTCGACTGGATTGTGCTGCGCATCAACCATGCCCTGCTGAACAAGAGAGACATGAAGGAATCCGTCCCAGTAAGACTCACTCACTCACTCACTCACTCACTCACTCACTCACTCACTCACTCACTCACACCACTCCGTATTGTGGTAAGCTAACTTCTAGGACACCCTTATCTATAGCATAGCATTGGAGCCAGTAGAACATTATTTGATGGTTATTCGTTCACGTGTACCTCATGCCGTACGTTCTTTGCCGTTCTGTTTCCCAGTGTTTGTCCATCGGCGTCCTGGATATATTTGGCTTTGAGGACTTTGAAACCAACAGCTTTGAGCAGTTCTGCATCAACTATGCCAACGAGCAGCTACAGTATTACTTCAACCAGCACATCTTCAAGCTGGAGCAGGTACCCCTCCTCTTCCTTATACTTCCTCAGTCACCTTTCTCAGGGGAATAGGGTGCTGGATTCCCCAGCCGAAACACACTGGGTTGGATAGACCCAAGTCCACGCTTACCTCTAGGAATTATTTAGCAAGAGGCTTAGCGACTCCTTGTTAGCTAAATGATCAATTCGAATTATCAATTTAATAATAGTTCATAATTTGACAGCCGAAGTGAGGCACAAGTTCTTCTCGTAAATGTTGAATAGACAATGCTATTCAAAGGCGACTTATCGCCCAGCTTGTTTGATTGGTTTCCCAACAGGAAGAGTATCAAGCAGAGGGAATCACCTGGCACAACATTGACTACACGGACAACGTGGGCTGTATCCACCTGATCAGCAAGAAACCCACCGGTCTGCTCTACCTCCTGGACGAGGAGAGCAAGTAAGAACCAATGCTGCCTTCCGGTTTACTTTACGTGATCATTCTACATCGATGAGCTATCACCGTTCAATCGCAGACGACCTGTTGATTGATTGGTGCTAGCTCATTGATGTAGGGAGCTTTAATCATTCATTATGCTTTGTTTCTGTTCACTTCAGAGGAAAACTTGAATCATTATAATATATATTTTAGTATGTTTAAATATGAGCGGTTATTATTTTCTTCAGGAAAGAAAAGGTTGATCCAATTCGCGTACTGATCGTCTTTCGTCTTTTCTCTGTGATTCAGTTTCCCACATGCCACAGACGTCACCTTGCTGGCCAAGTTCAAGCAGCAGCACCAGGGGAACAAGTACTTTGTCGCCACACCGGTCATGGAGCCGGCCTTTGTCATCCGTCACTTCGCTGGGGTGGTCAAGTACCAGATCAAGGTAGGCATTACTAGTCGATATGCATTTAAAGATGAGGGGGGGGGGGGTTTGGAAACCACACATCTATATGGATTCTCCACATGACTTGTTATTATCAACTTAAAAAGAACAAGGAATGGAATCAATGCAAAGTCCTGAAGACTGGACTAAGATCTCTGGATGCTTCTTCTGGAAGGCCCTTCCCCCAGGCCACGAGTAGTCGTTAAATCGTCTTGGTATCGATCTGAGATCTAATAAATTAGTTGAATCACCTCATGCCACACAAACGACCGCCCAGAGTGTGGGCTGTTTTCTTCCCTTTTGCGTCTCATCTTTTAACCTGCTCCGGATGTGTTCCCTAACGTCTCGTCCTCTTTCGACAAAAAATCCCGCAGGATTTCCGTGAGAAAAACACGGACCACATGCGGCCGGATATCGTGGCGCTGCTGCGGAGCAGCGACCGGGCCTTTGTGCGTCAGCTCATCGGCAACGACCCGGTGGCCATGTTCCGCTGGGGCATCCTGCGGGCCACCATCCGGGGGATGGCCGCCTTCAACCAGGCCGGAAGGCGCTGGGCCGCCAAGACGGCAGGTAGGGAACGGCATGCCGGTCGCAACAAGCCGTTCTCTCAATGGAGGACGGTCGAATGTTTCCACCCAATGAATTTTCATACATTTACTCGTACTTTACACATTTACTGTCTCGTACTTCACATACTTGCGTATGACTTTCTGTCGTGAGAAAAAAAAGAAAATGTATTTTTACCGTGGACGTCATGTTTTTATTTTTTTTTAATGTTGGTTATGGTATTGAGGAGAAAAGTGTTCTATTCAGTGTACGCTAGTTGTCCCAAGTTTAACAATGGGGGGAGGGTGGAGAGAGAGGGATAAGTTATAGATAATTAAGAAATCAGAGAGAAATGTATAGACGTAATGTTTTATATATGTGTAAGCAGAATTGTCTTGCTGCAGTAGAGGCTACCCTTTTAACCTGGGTGATTAAGTGTTGTTGCGCTGCGACCGATTAAAAGAGGTTGTTTAAGGACCCCCACCACTTAAAGCTCTCCGGCTGTTTCAAGTTTTAACGGACGTTCACATGTGCAGGATAATTCCCACTTCCAGATTTCCCACGTTTCCCCCCCTTTAATTAGTCTCTGAAGCCAGGCTACTGAGGCACGCAAAGGCTTGGAACCGGGTTCTTTTAGGACAATATGCAAATCTACAGTGTTTTTGGATGGAGTTTAATCCGATTTGATTAAACAATTAAATTGAGCGTCGGATACATGGAAATCAGTGGGTTGTAGTCACCACACAATGCTGTAGGGTTTTTACAACTCGACGAGCTTGTCTTGATTCCTCGTCTGTCGGTGTGTCTTGTCTAGGCGTGGTACGGCCTCCCTCCAGGACTCCACTAGGAGAGCTGCAAAGGCCCAACCCCCCGGTGGAAAAGATGTACAAGTAAGAGTGCACTCACTCACTCACTCACTCACTCACTCACTCACTCACTCACTCACTCACTCACTCACTCACTCACTCACTCACTCACTCACTCACTCACTCACTCACTCACTCACTCACTCACTCACTCACTCACTCACTCACTCACTCACTCACTCACTCACTCACTCACCCACTCACTCACTCACTCACTCACTCACTCGCACACGCACACACACACACACTCTCGCACACACACACACACACTCTCGCACACACACACACACTCTCGCACGCACACGCACTCGCACGCACACACTTGGAGTTAGTGTTAATAGTTGCTACTAAGGTCCATGACACGTTTTTTGACTCATAATTATTTGTATTTTCTTTGTACTCAACATCCAACAGAATAACTGTCTCTTTCCCCCCCCCCCCCCGCCCCCAAGTCTAACGGCAGCAGATTTCACCTAGATCCTTGACTGGAAGCTGCAGCACCTGTGGACAAGTTATAATAATATACCATTAAAATACGAGTTCACCAGGCGCAGCAGCATAGTCCTTTAACTTCCACACCCCAATTGCTATCTTTATGCTGCATTTGAGTTTCACCCAGGGTGGTTCTTTGTGTTTTGTAGGTTGGGTTCACTGTAGACCTTTACTGCTTTCTTTTAGTGATGGACGACATGAAGGAGGATTCGAATGACACATGTATCAAAGAGCGCTGGATTGTTCTTAAGCACTCCCAGCAATTGCTCTTCAGCACTCCCTGTTGTAGATCAAGCTGACTCAAAGACGATGGTTTTAACAAAAAACACAGCTAACGACAACAGTGTCTTCCTTCATGTCATCTTGTTGGCCCCAGGGCTCTTGCCCCTCCCCTCTCCCCCCGTCTCCCCTCTCCCCCCCTCTACCCCCCGGTGGTGATCCCCCCCCATCATGTGTGCGGTTCTCTTCCTCTCCCTTCCACAGACGAGCCTCTATGCTCGATTTCAGCTTTGATCACTCAGAGGAGCGCCCTCTAGAGGCCTTTGAAGACATCTTTGCTAGCTATGAGAGTAAGAAGTAAGTGTTCCGGAGGACAGGGAAAACAGGGAACGGAGCGATGAGGTCAAGCAGCAGGGGAAACAAATGACTGATGATGTTGAGGGGAACATATGCCTTGTTGCTTTGGTTCTCTATTCTGAGTCGAACTACTTATTCGGAGGGCCTTTAGCTCAGCAAACGATGAGGTGATCCAAATTCAAACCAAAACGAACATGCGTCCCCTGAGCTTTAGATTATAAAGAGTAATTATGTTTTTATAAAAGTTAAACTGTTATGTCGTTGGACCTCGGTGGATAAGGCAGGCCCTTTGCTCTCCCTAAGCCCCCCCTCCTTGCTCGTGCTTCCCCCACGCTTATTATTCTTTCCCTGAAACACAGAAAGGTGTTTGTACTGGCCCTTTCTGATTAGCCGTCCGGATTACTTACACGAACCACCGAGAGCTGAAAACACAGACAAAGCTGCTTGAGGCCGTACGGACCACTCCAATGACCGGCCAGAATTCTCAGAATGGAGCCAAGCTAAAAATATGAAACCCCGGCCCTTTGGAAAACATGACCTAGCACCTATTTATTTTTATTGGGAACGTGGTTGGGGGGATGGCTGGATTATTTGCAACCGAATCTCCCAGTGCGATGGCTCATTCCATGTCCTTAATAAAAAAACAGCAGATTCCCATGTAGATCAGCAAGCACTCTGTTGAGACATGTTTTAGAAGGAGTCATTTGTCGCCTCTCCCTCTGCTGCTTGACCTCATCTGAGTGGTACTGTTCAGCGACGGGTAAGTAGTATCAGTGTTGCATGGACCCAGAAGCCCCCCCCCCCCCCCCCCCCCCCAAATTAACCACACCAGTCCCCCATGTCACCGATACCGTCACACCACTCCACGGTCGTTCAAGGAACGACCTGAACCCCCAATTTCCACGCTCTCCCCAAAAGGACCGCACATCCTTTAAGCCGGCAGTGACACACAATCACCCAGCCAATAACAGAGCCCCAGCATGAAGACAGGCGGCCAACCACGGCCAGCTTTTCGTCCAGCTCTGCATGCTCACCACAACCCTGGCGAGGGTCTCTGCGTGCGTCTCCATAAAAACATACGCCGTGATCACGCGTTCTATTTGTGTCTGTTCGTAAGAAGGGGAATACGACAGAGTGGTTGGGTGGTCTGTTCAAGGGGCTGCTTCTTTGGTGGGGGGTTTTGAAATGGGACCGAGAGTTCGGGAGTGTAAACCACGAGGGTGATTCATCGCAAACGAGATGAGTCGACGTTCCCCCCCCCCTCCCCTCCCTCCCCTCCCCGCAGATCCTCCACCCAACCAGGCTGTCGTGTTGTGTACGTCTCCCCGGTTGATGGGCTCTTTGGTGGTGGTGATGGTGGTGGTGGTGGGGGTGTGCTGTCACTGTGTGGGTGTATACGTCTTCTAAGGTGGCCTCCTAACAGCCATGTGTTCTTTCACACCTCATTCTACTCCCTGCCTTTATTTCCTCCCCTCACCCCTCCCCTATCTCTCTTTTCTCCCTCTTCTATCCATCACCTCCTCCCCCCCCCTCACCTGGGGATGTACGTGCGCGTACGTCAGGGACATGCACGCTCAGATCGTCAGCTCCATTAACGACCTGCAGCTGGACAGCGAGGACCCCCGCAAGCTGCTGCAGTCCTGGGGGCGCCTCAGGTTCCCCCGGCACGCTCTCCAGTGAGTCCCCTGAGAGGCGGGTCGCGGCGGCACCACGCCCCCTGTTGCCACGCCAGGCCGTCCGTAGACATCGGTAGACGAGGGCAGAGCGGATGGATCCTGGATCACCTCGACCAGCCCTGCTTAAGATCATAGATCACTCTCTGTGCAAGTTGAGCCAAAACATTTGGGATGGCACAATGGCTATCTGATCAGAGAGTAGACCTTATATAGAGATGTTATTGTAACCAGGAAACTAATCATGCTCTTTCAGTGCACGATGGGCAGACCCCAGTATAACGCTGTTGACTGCAAATCGACACATTCAGTGAAATTCCAATCGATTTTTCGATCGACATATGGCAGTTCAGCAACGTAACTATTTGTTATGAAATCGCGTTCCTGTCATTTTGCTATCTGGTCATATGCAAGACCACAGCGGAGTGAATGCTTAAGGCCTGCTGCATGAACGCTTCATAAGAGCAATGCCCACGAGAGAGCAGCAGAGACGGCAACTCTGCATGACAGATCGGCGAGCGGTTGATGCACGTCGGCACAGCAACGCTGAACATCATAGGTTCCTGCTCTGTAGAAGCCGCAGACTGTCGTGACTGTAGTGCGTGTGGAGAGTGCGGCTGCTCAGAGGCTGGATGGATGGACTCGTATCATCTCAACCCTCATCCGCAACAACAACATTGCTTCTCTCTCTCTTCTCTCCTTCATCTTCTTTCCTTGTCTAAACGTTCTTGCTGCCCGTTCATTCATCCCATCTTCCAGGAGCAGGCTGTCATTCCATTGACTCACAGCGCATGAGGAAGGCTGACCGTCCTACTAACTTCGCTCCCATCGCCTCGCTCCATCCTCTCGACATCCACAACCGTGTCCTCTTTGCTCCTCTGACATCTCTCTTTCTTTCTCCTGTCTTCCTTCCCCAGGAAGAACAAGCAGACCAAGCAGAAGCAGATCATCCCTAAGGTTAGTCAGACCAATGGGCAATAATATATATAGTGCACTTAGCGCGTGTGTGTGTGTGACGCGCTAAGTGCGTTTTGTGTAAAGTGGTCATTTACCTTTTTTCGCTGTCTGCCGTTCAGAGTTTGCTGGACTCGCGGTCTCTCAAGTTTATCGTCGGCCTGACTCTGCAAGACCGCACCAACAAGACCCTTCTCCGCCTGCAAAAGAAGAAGAAAACCCCCAGTATCAGTGCTCAGTTCCAGGTAACATCACATCAGCTTAGCTTGGCTCTTCCTGATGTCCTTGACCAAAACACATCATTTTGACCCGCCAACGGCTCAAAATGATTTGACGCGAACCCTTACCCTAGTCAACAGTCTCGAATGATTTCCTTAAGCTTTTCCCGGTACAGCTTCATCGCAATACCTTTACAAAGTTATCAGGCTGCTGATGTGGGCTCCCCATTCCTTGTGTTTCCCAGTCCTCCCTGACCAAGCTCTTGGGAACGCTGAGTAAAGCCGAGCCTTTCTTCATCCGTTGCATTCGCTCCAATGCTGAGAAGGTAAGACTGGCAGTACAGAATTGATGCATTCGGTACATGGTCACCCACAATACAACTGTTATTTAGGTTGGGGCAAACCTTCAAACGGTGATGAGGCTTATTCCCTGACAACTTTCCTAGCCTGAACCTCATGATGCATTCGTTTGAGTTGATGAGTTTTTTAAGGAATGCAGTTGGTCGGCGATAGTGGACTTTGATTTTGAAATAATCTTGGCTGCTGTGTTGTTTGTGAGCAGAAGGAGATGTGTTTGGACGAGGCCCTGGTTTTGCAACAGCTGCGGTATACAGGCATGCTGGAGACGGTTCGAATCAGGAGGTCGGGCTACGGTGCCAAGTACACCTTCCAGGTAATGTAGGCCTCTTCCTTCTTTCTTTTATGAGACATTTTTTATTTTTGTTTATGTTCACAAATCATAAAATAATGTTAAAGTGCAGCTTGTGAGGGACCTTGTGATGAAGTATTGGTGAAGTATAAAAACATACAAAAACAAGGAAAGCAAAACACGCAATCAATCATTCAGCTTGGTCAAATTTCAAATACCACAGTAAATATAATAAAACCGCCCTTCTGGGCCCCATGGAGTTTTTAGAAGTATTCCAACTCCGTCTCAGGGGTCTAACGTGTCTACAAAAAGACGTTGGGAGAAGTTGGGTCTTGAACCAAGAGGCTTTTGTGTTCTGAACCATTGGCCATTGTTGTGATGTTCCTGCAGGAGTTCATCGAGCATTTCAGGGTTCTTCTCCGTAAGAACGCCACCGACTCCAGAGAGGACATCTCATTACTGTTTCAGAAAATGGGCATGGACCCCACAGCCTACCAGATCGGCAAAACTAAGGTGAATATGATCGTAGTTTTATCTGATCAAAAGCAACGTTGAAATGAAAGGGATTTGCTCTGCAGAATTATGTGGCGTGATCAAAACCACGTATCCTACTGTATCTCTTTAAAAAGTAATGATACACTATAGTTGTAGCTCTGTGTAACATCTGTTTCAGTTCTATATAACGCCTATGTAAGTCCACATAACATCTCTAGCTACCACGACTGTAGTCGTATCTCTATATAACATGTCTATCTATATAACATCTCTATGTAGCACCACTTTAGTCATCTCTATACTGTATAACATGTCTATATAACATCTCTATGTAGAACCACTTTAGTCATCTCTATACTGTATAACATGTCTATATAACATCTCTATGTAGCACCACTGAAGTCGTATATCTGTATAGCATGTCTATGTACCATCTCTATGTCCTACCACTAGTCGTATATCTGTATAACATGTCTATGTACCATCTCTATGCCCCACCACTGTGGTCGTCTCTCTAGTGAACGTGTCCGTACAACCTCTCCGTCCGCAGGTCTACCTGAAGGAGCTGGAGCGGCAGCACCTGCAGGACACCTTGCACAAGGACGTGATGCGCAAGATCATCTTCCTGCAGCGCTGGTTCAGAGCCCGCCTGCAGAGGACCGAGTACCTGGCCATGAGGCAGGCGGCCGTCGTGCTCCAGGTACGCCCTGAGCGGAAACACACTGTGCTCTCCTGTTCTGCATGAGGAACGAGGAAGAAGACTTTGTATAGTCCTTTGTTACTGTTACCTTGTAAACAGGCTGTGTAGGCTTGCACACAGAGATCAGTTTGACAACACCCCAAGGCAGCTTGGGGAGAGCACAAAAACAAACTGGAATGCTTTACATCGCATTTGGACTAAATGGCTCCCTCCCCACCCACCCTCCCTCTCCCCGCCCACCTCTCTGTAGCGGTCATGGCGCAGGTACTGCAGGGAGGAGAGGCGGGCGCGGGCAGCCACGCTGATCCAGGCTGTGTGGAGGGGCTCCAGGCAGAGAGCAGAGTACCGGCGCCACAGACAGGACATCACCAAGCTGCAGGCCCTGGTCCGAGGACACTCTGCCCGCAGAAGGTCAGAGGCCAGACTACGACGCCATGTTATATTTGTCCCTCTCTGTATCATAATCTCGTTTGTGAGACATGTTCTTCGATTTGAATCAAGATGTTTGTCTAAAGTCTTTTATCGATATGATTTTTATCAGATGCAATTCCATCCGCGAGGAGAAAAGGCAGGAAGAGGAGGTGGCTCGGAGGAGGGCAGAGGAAGAGGAGGCGAAGCGCAGAGCAGAGGAGGAAGAGGCCAGGAGGAAAGCGGAGGAGGCCAGGAGGAGAGCAGAGGAGGAGGAGGAGGCCAGAAGGAGAGCAGAGGAGGAGGCAGTTCGGCTAGCGAGGGAGACCGAAGACGCCCGACTGGCCAGAGAGGCCGAAGAGGTCGAGGAGGAGAAGAAGAAGAAGAGGGAGGAAGAGGAGAGGCTAGCGAAGGCGAAGGCCGAGGAAGAGGAGGCTGCTCTGCTGAAGCAGGCAGGCGGCCAGGAGGCCGAGCCCCAGACCAGGGAACGCCCAGACATCGAACTGGTGTTGGAGGAGACTCTGGATGAAAGCCAAGCAGCGGAGAAGTCGCTCTCGCCCGAAGAGGGGGGCGAAGGGGCGGCCTCCGGCCCACAGCCGTCCAGGGGGGCGGGGAAGGAGGGAGAGCTGGAGGACGAGGACGAAGGCCTCGGGGAGGATGAAGACAGCGGGGAGCCTTCGTCGCCCAGGCCCCACGTGGAGACCAACGGTACCCCGGCTGAGGCTGGAACTCAGCAGGACGAAGAGGAGGAGGAGGAGGAGGGCGACGTGGGGAGAGCCCCTGAACCCACGGGGGGCGTAAGCCCCGCAGGTGGAGGAGAAGAGCAAGGGGCGGGCCCCTGCCCCCCACAAGGGCCAGTCGTCCAAGAGCCAGGAGAAGAGGGAGCAGCGGCGGCGCAGGGGCCTGGAGCACAACCAGCGCGAGTCGGAGCGCGCCGCCTCCTCCACGCCCGCCGCCGGCAAGGACGAGGCCCCGCCCAAGTCGTCCCCTCGGACAAAGGGCAAAGGTCAAGAGGCGGCCAGGCTGAAAGAGACGGCCGAGAGCAAGGAGCTGGATCAGTACCCCTTCGTGCACTGGAAGGTGAAGGAGGACAAAGGGGAGAAGAAGGAGGCCCCCGTCCGCCCGTCCAGCCTCGCCCTGCGGCCCTCGGACGCCGCGGCGGAGCGCAACGGCCACGAGGAGGCCTCCGGGCTGCCCAGCCTCCAGCGCCGGCCGGGGGCCCTGAAGGAGAAGCCGGACAAGTGGAAGGGCGGGAGGAAGAGCGAGGGCGGGTCGCCCCCGCGGCCCGACGCCGCGCAGCACAAGAGAGAGATCCACACACAGTACGTCCACTCTGCGCTGCGTTGTTGCACAGGGGTAGCAGCTCGGTGTCTGAGGCTGTTTGTCTGTATTGCACAGCATTCATTTTTACAGACAGTACAAAAAGTAGAACACGCTAAAACGTGAACAAGCTATATTAACTGTTCATGCAAACAGACTAGTATTCATTAGTTTGTACTTAAAGCAAAAACTAGTCTGTTATGAACAGAGAAGTTAATCTATGAAGTTAGAGTAAATCAACCTTTTTGAGGGAACACGCTATATTGATCTTCTACACTATGATGCAATAAATACAACAACTGTGCCTGTGTATCAAGCCGGTTTGAGCGATGGCGTGTGCTTTGCCTACCTTTCATGCGGATACATACTTCTGTTATTATGTTAGACACGTGGCTCAGACTCTGCACGGGCATCAAGTTCCTCGTGTAATATCCTCTTTGGTCAAGCGCTGGTTAAATCCCCATGAAACCATTCTCACCCTGGAGTCCCGTGTCTGACCTTGAACTCTCTGATTCTCTGCAGGGGTCGCTTGATGTCCACCTCGCTCGACGGCTTGTCTACAGGCTCTGAGGGGGCCGGAGCCTCATCGCACAGAGAGGTACTGGCACCTATCGATCCGTTTATGTAGATCATTAGGGCGGTATGGGGCTCAGCAGGTGGGAGCGGGTTGGCTGGTAACCGGAAGGTTGCTAGTTCAAACCCATCCTCCTAGCCGAGTGTCGAGGTGTCCCTGAGCAAGACGCCTAACTCTAACTTCTCCCGGCGATCTGGCTGGTTACCTTGCATTGTTGCCCCCGCCGTCGGTGTGTGAATGTGTGCATGAATGTATGTTAGGCAATATTGTGAAGTGCTCTTGAGTGGTCACTGGTTAGAACAGCGTGGTATAAATGCAGTCCATTTACCATTCATCAGTGTTTTCATTGTGTATATATCATGAAGTACTGAGGTTGCAGCACCCCCATTGCAACCTGTGTGTGTGTGTGTGTGTGTGTGTGTGTGTGTGTGTGTGTGTGTGTGTGTGTGTGTGTGTGTGTGTGTGTGTGTGTGTGTGTGTGTGTGTGTGTGTGTGTGTGTGTGTGTGTGTGTGCGCTCTTTGCTCTGCAGGTGGTGAGCCCCTCAGAGAACCACTCTGATGGCTCAAAGAGCAGCTCCTTTAGAAGGAAGAGCCAGGATGCAGCAAGTCGCCAGGACTCCTCACCGACCGTCCCCTCGACGCCTGAAAGGTAGCCATTCAATTCAACTTCATTTCTCTGTTAGGAACTTGGCTCGCATGCAACAAGGTGACGTGCGTTTGGGACATGTGAGACAGAGTTTATTATTGTAGTTTATTCTCCTTTACATACAAGAACAAGACTGCAATTAAGTTGTTTAATTTACAAAAATCACTGCTATAAAGAAGTATAATATATTTATAAATATACGTCATATATCCAACTAAATAGATTTAAAGAATTATATTAAAGGGGTGATGTACAAAGATGAAAGTTTAGGAGCTCCGATATTTCCGATATTGCGATATAATCGTGGTATGATCTGCCAAAAGCCTCGAGATCACGTTTTAACTACGATTACAAACACTGCTTTTGCTCTGGCCGGCCCCACGGTGGGACATTGTCTCCTGTTCAAACCTGCGTCCCTGTCTCCCTCATGTGGCGATGCCTACACACGCTACACAGCCCCACCATATATAGATACGCAGTCAAGCCTCTAATGGGAAAAAAGAGTGCAGACACGAATGCGGAAATTCCAGATTATTGAATGGCCTCTGATGGGGTTGGCCTCTCCCCAAAGGCTTGAGTTCCTCCCAGGGCCGGTACACCAGACAGGGGGGGTGGTTGGTGGAGGGAAGGGGGTAGAGGGGGGGAGTTATGTCGGATGGATAGTCTTCTGAATTATTGTTTGTGTTGTCGTCTCCCGTTGCTATCACAACACTTTCGGGGGATTAGTTTGGTTATGTGGCGGTCGTTCGTGCCGAGCCATTTCTTTCTGATTGTACCCAACTGGTGTCAAGGAAAAAATGCGAAGTATGCTAACATAGAGAGTGCTTATTTGGCTTCACATGTATTTCAGTCTTGTGTCTTTCATAGGTAATTCAAACAAATGCCTTGTTACATTCGGACTATAATCAGTTTGGACTTTAAGAACTGATACGTTAGGATTACCTGGTCAAGCCCCAGGTTTGAACCAATATTCAGGTTGGCCTTTTAGATCGTGGAATCATGCCCAGCACTTGATGTTTAATGGTTGAACGAACTATGCACATTGTCGTTCTGTGTCCCAGGTCAACGGGTTTCCTGAGGATGATCCTGAAGAAGAGGCCCCACAAAGAGGCCCAGACTCCGGACGACGCAGACTTAACCATGGCCCAGTCCCTCAATGACAAGTCGGCGGGAAAGGAAGGTAATTGAACCAGCGGGCGCCTCCATCCCAGGCTGCATTTAGTGGCCAAGTAAATGAGATGCTTGCGTCTCTAGGAGACGACTCCAAGGGATTAGGTAGTCAGGGGGGGGGGGGGGGGGGAATTACTATCCCTTGTGCGTTTAGAATGAGCCGTGTGAAGCTCGAATCAGCCCCCCGGCACTACCTCAAACAAACAGGGGGGGGGGGGCATGCATGCATGGCGGCTGAAGCCCAAACGGACCACACTTCCTGGAGAGGGAGAAATGGAAAGCAAAACACAGGTGTGCTAATGTTGTTCCAGGGCCTTGGCTAAACACACTCGTTTTGCTCTCTGGGTAAACGATGGCCTTCTTGGGGTCACGCTTCACAGTCACAGGATAATAGAATAATAATTAGAAGCCGCTGCTCTACCATGAAGTACAAACAGATTGAGGTCTGGAGGTTAGAGGCCAGATGGAGGATTCCAGGGAGGTCATTCCAAACACTAGGCTGTACATGCGCGGTGACGGCAGGCACCGCAGTGCCGGGGACGAGCTCCCCGCCGACGTTGGGACCGCAGAGTCGCTTACCAGCCACCACAGAAGACTCGAGACTCACTTGTTCAGACTACCACACACACACAGACAGACAGACAGACAGACAGACAGACAGACAGACAGACAGACAGACAGACAGACAGACAGACAGACAGACAGACAGACAGACAGACAGACAGACAGACAGACAGACAGACAGACAGACAGACACTTATTGTATGTTGTACGTCCTTGCACTTAAAAATAGTAGTTAGCATCGTGTAGCATCTTATCCTAGCTATCTTTGTTGTCTACGGGGAATGGGTTAAAACATAACAATTGTTGGTGCTTGGCACTTGGTTCTACGAGCATCCTTGCTGTACCGTCAGCGGTATATGGTTTCTCTTTCTTCTGACGAATGTACCTATTGTGAAGTGGCTTTGGATAAGAGCGTCTGCCGATGTCGTGAACGTGACGCTGGGTGTCTCCGTGTGCGTCTGAAGCCCCTGCGGCCGGCCAGTCGTCCCGGCCCCCACCCGGACTCCGCGGGGAAGGGGCTGAGCCGAAACCCCACCATCAAGATCAGCCGCGCCACGCGGGTCTCTGAGCAGTGGAACGCCTCGCTGGACCGCGAGATCACCAACTCCAACGAGCTGCGGCACCTGGACGAGTTCCTAGGCAACCAGGTGAGCTAGACGGACACACACACACACACACACACACACACACACACACACACACACACACACACACACACACACACACACACACACACACACACACACACACACACACACACACACACACACACACACACACACACACACACACACACACACACAATTGATAGCGTTAATTATGTGGACAATTGGATATCTAATAAATGACTCCTTATTTCAAAAATGGTCATTAGCTGTCATATCTTTTTACTAAATATAGTTTAATTGAGTTTAGTTATTTATGAATCCATAAAAAGATCCAATTATTTAATATGAATGTCTCAGTTTTTTCCATGCTTCGTTTTTTTTGAGCTGTGTGCCAACTCTGTATGCCCCCGCTGCATCGAGGGACCGTCTGCCTGACACTGTGTGTGTGCTTGCAGGTGAATGATTTCCGCTCCAGGGGAAAACAGCTGTCGGCCACAGAAGCCATCTTCGTCACGGCGACCATGGAATTCAGGAAGAACATATTGGCCATGTACTCCCTCACGGTGAGTTCACATGCACTCACACTTTCACTCACACACACACACACACCTAACACCTCATTTGTCTTTTACATCTTATCGGCCACTCTATGATAAAGTCCAAGCTGTAACTGTAACGGATCAGATTTGTGTATACATTGCATTGCACCTCTAATATAGTGCCCGTTATTTGTACAAGGGAACATGTGATATCTCGTTGAAAGTGCCAATGCAATCGTAGAGGAAACTGAATTAGAAAGCATGAAACGCCTCCCCCTCATGTCTCATCTGTTTCACCTCCGTCCCGTCCCCCCCTCTCCCTCTCTCACCTGGAGCAGAAGCTCACTATCGGCTACAAAGACCTGATGAAGGGCTACCAGGCCAAGGTCATCCACCTGGCGGGGGAGGGCCAGAAGGGCGAGGTGCAGCTGGTGGTGAACCTGTTCCAGTCGGTGCTGGACGGCTTCATCAGGGGGGAGATGAAGAAGGAGGAGGAGCCTGTCAAGGTGAGCATCTTAACCAATGGGTGGTCTGGGACTCTGCCTCATCACTATTGCCAAAAAGAACACGATGTAATTCTGGTGTTTTATTTACTATCACCCTTTTTAATGACGATAACAAAAGTACAACTATCCCGATTCCCTCCCAGTTATTTTTCATACACTGTGGCCCCCCCCTGTTGAGATGTTATTGACGAGCACCATGGTAACAGAAGAGTAGAAGACGCACCTATTTTTGTTGGGCTTTAAAAGGCAGAATTGAGCCTTCACTCAAACTGGCGGTGAGCTGTCGCCTTAGGGGGCTGAATTGACATCCATCCCTTCTTTGTGTTCCAGCCTGCTAAAGCCAGGAAGAAACGCCGGAAAAAGGACAAAAGTGTAAGTGTTGAGTCTGGTGTGAAGGTGCTTCCTTTTATCTTCTGATTTGAATCCCGTGGTGAACGTAACCGTTGACCAACGCTGACGGATTCCTGTTGTTCCCGTTGTTGTGTTAGATGGACAGCCCCCTGGACCACATGTTCAGCACCTATCAGGTCAACATCATGCAGTCATGTGACCAGTGCACCTCCTACATATGGGGCATGGAGAAGGCCTACATGTGTAGCTGTGAGTATTGAACCCCTGGCCACACTCACACGGGTCAATGGCCTTAATGCGTTCCCCCCTAACGCTGAACAATTGACCCTTCCATTATTTTCAGGGTTCCTCGATTTTTTGTCCATTGTTCTGCCAAAGTATTTTCTTTATATCTTGATGTTTTTTTGTTTTTGTTTTTTCTTTCAGATTGCAAAATGGTGTGCCACAAGAAGTGCCTCGGCAAGATCGTGATCGACTGCTCTACCTTCTGCGCCAAAAAGGTAAGGGCTCCCGTCACCAGGCAGACTTTGTCCCGACAGGCTGTTAACTAGTAATACTGTCTAAAAATCAAGAGAATAGAGACAGTTATGTGTTGTATGCTGTGCACATTTGGTCAGGGGGAACTTTATTATTCTATTTTTTTATTCATATTTTGTGTGGATATTTTGCATTATTATTATATATATTATTATATTATTATTTGCACTGTATTATTATAATTGATATGGAGACATGATGCCTTGTTGATCGGCTAGTGCTGTCTGTCTCATCCGCAGAGCGACGACGAGTGGGACGGGACGCACTTCGGGGTGCGCATCTGTCGCCTGATCAGCGACAAGAACCCCGTTCCCATGGTGATGGAGATGATGCTGGAGCACGTGGAGATGCACGGCCTGTACACGGAGGGCATCTACCGCAAGTCGGGCTCGGCCAACCGCATCAAGGAGCTGCACCAGCGCCTCGACACAGGTGTGTGTGTGTGTGTGTGTGTGTGTGTGTGTGTGTGTGTGTGTGTGTGGTGTGTGTGTGTGTGTGTGTGTGTGTGTGTGTGTGTGTGTGTGTGTGTGTGTGTGTGTGTGTGTGTGTGTGTGTGTGTGTGTGTGTGTGTGTGTGAGAGAGTGTGGTGTGTGTGTTGTGTTGGTGTGTGAGAGAGAGTGGTGAGTGTGTTGTGTGTGTGTGTGTGTGTGTGTAGAGAGTGTGAGTGTGTGTGTGTGTGTGTGTGTGTGTGTGTCTGTGAGAGAGAGTGGGTGAGAGAGAGTGATTGTGTGTGTGTGTGTGTGTGTGGTGTGTGCGTGCGTGCGTGTGTGTGTGTGTCACACAAGAATTACACCTCGCTTACTAATTACAAAAACAATTCCCTATCCAAGACATACATACTGCAAGTGTCAGCTAGTCTAAGTTCAAAGAAAGTGAGTGTGACTGTAAAGTTAGAACATTTTTCCATAAGTCTATATAAAGTCAATCTCCTTACTGTGTGTGTGTGTGTGTGTGTGTGTGTGTGTGTGTGTGTGTGTGTGTGTGTGTGTGTGTGTGTGTGTGTGTGTGTGTGTGTGTGTGTGTGTGTGTGTTACACACCATCACTCAGCTCCTCTTTCAGTGTAATCAAACAGCGTCTCTCTTCCAGTTCTGAACTGTACAATAATAATGTAGAAGAAGTTGGGGTATTTCCCAGATGTATTGGGCGGTGGGCTCTGACCAAGTGTGTCTGTGTTGTGGTCCGGGCTGTAGACCCCCACCTGGTGTGTCTGGAGGACTACCCCATCCACACGGTGACGGGCCTGGTGAAGCAGTGGCTCCGGGAGCTCCCCGACCCCCTCCTGACCTTCATCCATTACAACGACTTCCTGAGGGCCATCGGTAAGAAGGGTGACGCGAATGACACAAACCGCATAAAGTCACCACTAAGTGGCGCCATTGAGCAACGGAAAGAACATAGAATGGAAGCGCTGCAGCCTTTCAGGTGTCTGACTAACTGTGTGTGTGTGTTTGCCCGGGCGTAGAGCTACCAGAGAAACAGGAACAGCTTCATGCCGTCTACAAAGTGCTGGAGGAGCTCCCGACGGCCAACTTCATCACCTTGGAGAGACTCATCTTCCACCTCGTCAGGTAAACGTTTGACTAGGCGGCCGCTGGGAAGGCGGCAACAATAATCCATCCAACCGTCAAGATAGTGACGTGTGAGAATGTCGGAGCAATCTTTTTTAATTGTGTGACAAAAAAATGTGTGTGTAAAAAATGTAATTAACACTTAATGTACACTCTTTTTTGTATGTTGTTCATCCTTGCATTTAATTATAGTACTTATCATTGTGTAGCATCTTGTCCTAGCTATCCTTGTTGTAAACAGTGAATGGGTTAACCTAGTGATTGTTCAGTACGTTGCACCTGGTCCTTGAACATCCTTACGTTACCGAGCGCGATGTATTGTTTCTCTGCTTGTGACAAAAGTAGTTATTGTAGGTCGCTTTGGATAAAAGCGTCGGCTAAATGGCCTAAATGTAAATGAACTAAGTGAAAAAAAATCCCAACACTGAAATGTGAACAACAAACTCATCCCTCACGAGTGTTTTTTTTTTTTTGACGCCATGTTTGTTCCCCCGCTCCGCAGGGTGTCGAAGGAGGAACCTCACAACCGCATGTCCCCCAACTCCCTGGCCATCGTGTTCGCCCCCTGCATCCTGCGCTGCCCCGACAGCGCAGACCCCCTGATGAGCATGAGGGACGTGGCCAAGACCACCACGTAAGCCCCCTCAACCCGGCTCACCGCAGCCCTTCACTGGCGAAGAAGAGCCAGAACCATACGGATCGCGGGCTAACCCTTCAACTGATCCTCGATTAGATTGATCCCTGAGGTTAACCGTTGACTCACGAATAATCTGATACATCGACGGCCCGTTATAGTCGAATGCTAGTATATGACTCAGGAGGTACAGCAGAGCCGGTTGGCTGGTAACCGCAAGGTTGCTAGTTCAATCCCCGGCTCCCCCTAGCGGAGTGTCGAGGTGTCCCTGTGCGAGACACCTCACCCCAACTGCTCCCGACGTGCTGGCTGTCGCCTTGCATGGTTGTCACTGCCGTCGGTGTGTGAATGTGTGTATGAATGGGTGAATTTTTTTTTAGAAATGGGTGAATGTTAGGTAATATTGTAAAGCACTTTGAGTGGCCACTGGTTAGAAAAGCTTTATATAAATGCAGTTATAAGTCCATTTACCGTCGATTACTCATCAGTTCTCTGAAAAGTCCTGGACTTTGATTAATTAAATGTAACTGTTGATTATCTTATCTTTTAGTCAAATCATCGATTAATTGGCTGATTGGTTCAACTTCTTGTCCTCCGTCGTCCCTCTCTCCGCGCGCCCCGTTTTAAACGCCGTCCGGCGCCTCAGGTGCGTGGAGCTGGTGATCAACGAGCAGATCAGACGCTACAACGAGAAGATGGAGGAGATCGAGCAGCTGGAGTACGCCGAGACTCTGGCCGTCAACCAGCTGAAGCTCAAGAGGCAGAACACGGTGAGACCCAGCCCCCCGGCTCAAGAGACCGACGAGCCCGCCATCCTGGTACGGCCTGAGCTCACACCCCTCACACCGTTGAGGTAGCATCACAGCCTGTTCTGTCCTGATCCGCTGATAGACAGTGTCAGGAATTCTTGTACCAAGTATCAAGAGTAGACATGTTCTGATGCCATGCGATACGGAATATATACGATACAGAATCTAGCATTGTCACTACTAATAGCACTTGTCATTATTGAAGGGTTCTCTTACGATGACAGCAATGTATAGTAGGTTCACTTACTGTCAACAATAAAAAAAAAATCAGAACTAGATCCCTTACATTTGTATTCTTGTAGTTAAGCGTGAGCCTCCATGTTTTTCCGACTTGGTAGCTTGAACGCACGTGGGTCGGAGACGAAGGGATTCCCATTTCGACTTTCAACCTCCAACCGTTAATCAACGCAGCATAACATCGCGCGTGTTTGTGATGTTCTTTTGCCTGCTTGTAAATTAGCTAGTAAATGCGATGGTATCGGATTGGCGCATAGACTTCCGTACTCGCCGATAATTGGTGCTGCATTTTAGGCGGGAACGGAGGAAGTTCCGATACCGGTATCTGTATCGGAGCAAGTCCAATCAAGCGTTCTACGATCGGAGTTCTACCCATGTTTGCTGTGTTTTGTACCATGTCAGTTCTAGTGCGAGGTTCCTTGTGTTCTGTGGGTAACGTTCAGCAATGTTCCTTGTCTCCCCCGTAGCACTACTGGCATTTCCCGCTCAGGTTCTCAGCTCCTTACAAAGGGAGTGGTGGTATGTATCACTAAGCACTAGTCTCGAGTAGCCCTGGTAGTAGTGGTAGACGTAGTGAGTGTGTCGTGTGCACAATGCTGATGCGGCTCTGCATGGCATGTTGACCTAATGGTGATCTGTGACCCTCTCTCCCTCTCTCTCTCCCTCCCTCCCTCTCTCCCTCTCTTCATTCCGTCCTTTCGACTGATGTCGTTCCTCTCTTACTAACCGGTCGCTCGCTGCATGTCGCTAGTGGAGTGTGGTGGTCATTCTGTTTGTGATGAATCCCTGTTCTTATGTGTGGTTGTTCATTTGGTTGGTTGGTTTTTGTGTGCCGTGTTCTTCAGTAGTTGGTTAAGGGTTCTAACGGTTCTGATAGGTTCTGAATGGTTTGTCTTTTGTCTTTTGCCAAACCATTTTTGAGAGTACAGTGTCTTCTCGACGCATCCAAGTAGAGGACACTTAAATCAATTGAGGCCATTTGTCTTTAGCTGTAAATAATATATTTGAGGGGATGTCTTTTTTTTTTTAAGCCTAAAAGAAGGTGTTCCTTCCTCCTGAAGGGACTTAAAAAAACAACAACACAGAGCCCTCAGTTGGTGCCTATAAATCCCGAAACTAAAACAGTCGGTCACCCATTCAAGTGGTTTCTATTGAGCCGATTCCATCGTGCCCCTTGTATCTCTCGGCCTCCTTCTCGGCCTCCTCTCTCTATCCCCCTTCCTCCACCTGCTATGTTCCACGGAGCGGCTGCCAGTGCGGGCATGTTGCAGAGATGCATGCGTCTATACCGTCGCCATTCACACAGTCCTCCCTTTAGATCGCTCACTGAAGTGGTATCGACCGATTGGGTCCCAACACAACCAACCTAACGCCATGTCCACCCCCAGCTCTTGACACCGTGGGTGTCCCGAGTGGTGAGCCCAGTGTGACGCAGAGCATTCTTCTTCCCCAGCTCCACGAGAAGCCCGGCTGTGACCTGACGGCCGTGCCTGAGAATGAGCCCCTGGACTCGGACGCCGAGGCCGAGCAGAACCTCATGGAGCGCATCAAGTCCATCAAGCAAGAGAAGTAGGATGTCTTTTTGTTTAACGAACACTTTTCCTTCCCTGTATGTTTGCTTCTTTAAACACGCACGCACGCACGCACGCACGCACCATTACACATCACAAATATGAATTTATATACACACACGGCCCCATCACACATCGACTCACAAATATGCATTTATAAACACACACGCACCATTTCACATCAGCTCACAAACATGCATTTATGAACACACTCAAGCATGCACAAACAACTATACAATCACATATACACACTCACAAGAAGGAGACTATGAACCCCATTGAAATGCAGAACCATCACACTATTATAGAAACCCTTATTGGCCCACCAGGAGCCAGGCGGATGAGCCGTCAGAGGTTCCACCACTTAAAATAATCCAGCCACCTGTGACATCACTTGTGTCCACCTAGATCCCCCTTACATGTGGTGTCAAAACACGGGCTCTGGTCTGTGGATTGTCACCCTCTGCCTCCTCTTCGTTAACGTCCCCCTTCTCGGGCCCGCTCAGGGACGACCTGGCGTGCCGCCTCCCGGAGCTGGAGCAGCCGGGCTCGGACCAGGAAAACCTGGACTCTGAGGCCTCGCTGAGCTCCGAGAGCCTCCTGGACGACCAGCGACGCTCCGAGGCAGAAGGTTAGTACTGAGGGGCTCTCTCTCTCTCTCTCTCTCTCTGTCTCTGTCTCCATCTCCCTCCCTCCCTCCCTCCCTCTCTCTCTCTGCCCTTCGGCCGCTGCCTCCTCTCGTTGGGTTTCTGACCTTCCCCACGCCTGGGTCTTCTGTTGCGGTGCAGGTCTGGACCAGTGATGGTGATGTGTGGCGTGGCGTGGCGTCTGCGCTATAGCCAAAAAAGGTTGGAGGAACTGCAACCACCGTGTGTTGTGTGTTGTTGTTCTCTTGCATGGATTGCTTTGCTTGGTGTCAATCTTCATAGTTCATCAGTTGTAAAGATCCCATCGAAATAGTTGGTGCAGGGCCCTGTATAACGCGCATGCAAGGTGCATGTCATCACCTCCTCTCACCGTCATCGTCATCTTTTATAAACACTTAAATCTGCAAGGCAAACAAAAGTTCTTTAACACTGCATTTCACCTTATACTTAACCATGTTTTCATATCATCCGAAAACATGATGAGTTCCGCCATTCTCCTCTCGGTGGTTCAGAGCTGCATGGACCTCCTTGCACACCAACTCTTTCAGACCGGCTGCCCTGAGAGACGACCAGACGCTGTCACCCGTCCACTGACCCCCCCCTCCCCCTCCCGTCTCCTCCCCTTCCCCTCCAGGACCGAGCTGTGCCCTGCAGAGGAGCTCCAAGCAGGTCTCCCGACCCCGACCTCTCCTCTCTGACCTCTCCCCGCAACCCAAGGCCCCCGGTGGACCGCGTCTCTCCCCGCAGCGCCTCAGCCCTGGTAGCTCCTCTTCCTCCTCCTTCCTCCTCCTCCTCCTCCCCCTCCCCCTCCTCCACCCCACCCCCACCACTCCAAACTTCAGACTCCAGCTCATGCGGAGTCCGGTCATCCCAGGCACGGTAAAGCTCCCCCACGGCGTGCTGGCTCAATCCCAGTCGCTGGACCCGGGCCCCTCCCCCCAGGCCGCCCGCGGCTCCAGGCCGGCGCGGAGGCTGAGGGACCAGTCCGGCCGGCGCAAGGACATCACCCAGTCCATGTTACCTGGACGGCGCCTCCTCCTCCGTCTCCATGGACGACACCCATCCCGCCGTGCCAGCAGACTCCACGGGCTCCGCCCATCAGGGCCAAAGACGCTTCTCTCCGACCCGGACCCCTCTTGCAAAGGAGAGCAGCGACGCTTGACGGGGCAGGGGGCGGGTCACTGAGGGGGGAACGGCGGGTGGGAGAGAGGAGAGGAGGGAGCCGCCCCCCCCCCCCCCCCCCCCCCCCGGTCGAGAGACGTCCGTCCCCGCAGGAAGTGCCGCCGCGGAGAGGTTAAGGACGCTAGGAACTACAATACAGAAACACACACAATAGGACACCCGCCACGGATAGAGAGACGACGGGAGGGCTTTATGGGTTAGTTGTGTGGATGACCGCCATGTGACCGGAGAGGGAGAGAGGAGGCAAAGCGGACTCGTTGAGTAGAGGTTTCCACGGTAACCAGAGTTTAAGAGTTACCCCTTTTTAGAATCTTGTCGTCCTGAGACTTTGACACGACGGGTCATATGATGTTGCCAAGCACTTTTTTCTATCATATTATTAATATATTGTGGTCATGGACGCTGATCGAAAGAGGCTGGAGTTATAACGGCCTCATGATGGACCTTATGGACGCAAAACTTTTTTCTTTTTTTTTTTTTTCTTTTTTTCTTGCGATTTTTACCCACATTACCCACCATCATTTGTGCTATTTCAAGGACATCCTACAGGCTATAACTGCACCTTTTACATGTATTTCGTAGTATTCGCAATAAGCACATTAAGCCAGTGTGCTTGTTTAGAAGTTGACTAGTGCCTTGATTTTGTATTGTAAACTAAACGGCCATACATAGCAAAACAGTTTGTCCAGCGTTAACTATACGGCATGGATCGAGGGGAGAAGAGGGATGGGCTGTGTGACCCTTTGCCTTACGGTAGAGGGGTCTTTGGTATAAATACTTCTCTGAGCAGATTGTATACGTCAAAACCAACTCGAGAGGGTGTTACAAACGTCAAAAGACACACGACACGCACGCACGCGCACACACACACACACACACGACGCGCGCGCACACACACACACACACACACACACACACACACACACACACACACACACACACACCACACACACACACACACACACACACACACACACACACACACACACACACTATGAATGTCCTGGCGCCTTGCGAGTCTCCGAGGAGTGTCACTCTTTCCCCGCAGCGTCACACAACAGCACACGCCGAGAGGACCCGTTTGGAGCCACCGTCACGGCAATAGGGAAACGCTCACAAGCAGCACTCACCACTTTTCCCAGTAACAATGTTAGCCCCCATGGCACGATGTCTACCACCCTCAAGTCCTCACCTAAAGATATGGCTGAACCCACACATGTGTGTATGTTACCCGGCTTCCAAGGTGGAAGAAAGGTGGCACAATAAAAGCGTACCTCGTTGAAGTATGGTATTTTACCGACTTTGTATTTGTAAAACTAATGTTTCTCTTTGCTGTTGAATGCTGTCTCGTCCGTGTGTCAAGTTTTGAGTGGGATAAGAAGACGATGTGTTTTGGTGTGTGATTGGATCTGTATGATGTTGTGTTACCATTGACGGGACAAGATAGTAAATGATGCTTGTAATAACCTCTGTTGTGTGTTACTTTTTATATAAATAAGTTCTGAGAACCCATGTCAATATAATTTATTATGAAGTACAGATAGAAAATATTAAACAAATATTCTGTTGATAAAAGATAAATTATTATGTTGATGAAACTAAGTTTAATCAACTATAATTGTAGATATGTAGATATTAAAATAATTGTATATATTAAAATACAGCTGGCATACAGGGTTATTCTGCCAGCATATATAATGGATATTTCTACAAATATCTGTTTTAGACAATATGCTCACCTAAGGTAAATGTGACGAAATAATGTACCTGATTGAACCGTGATATCTTCAGAGCACTGCCGATTGGGTAAAAAAAAATAATCGTTTTCAAGGTGTAATGTTATTCTGCTAGTATTCTTCTCTACTACACTAATATACAACTACAACAGGACGACTGTAAACTTAAACAAAAAATGAAAAAAAATCTTGCACGATACTAGCAATCCTACACCAAGCTGGCGTGACGACATCATTGCCCGCCCCTCTCTCTAGTCTAGTTACGTCAAAACTCCGCGACGGCCTGTCAGATCCAAACATGGCTTCGTCTAGGCTAGAAATCAATTTTATCAGGTTATTGTCTCGCTGCGAATCTATAGCCGCCGAAAAACGAGGTGAGACAGAGTGGCGATTAGAAAAGGTAAGCATTGCATCCGTTTGTCACTGTCTTTTTCGATTTTTATTTCATTCTCCTGTTGCACAGTCCCTCGGAGAGCCACGTCGTCAGTGACCAATCGTAAATACCTATTATGTTCGCCCTCCACACGAAACACTTGGTTTCATTTCATTGTAAAAAAAAAAATATACCCGTATTATAATACTCACTTATTCCCCAAATCAGAAATCTTCGTTATTTGTTCATTTTGAGCCAAGTTGCATCTGTAGCTCGTCATGTAAAAATATGACAAGTCATAGGACGGTGTTACACATCGCACTGGCTCAGAATCAGGCCAGGGAACCTGATGCTGTTGCAGCATTGACATGTCAGTCATTAGGGACACTAACACAACACTGCTCGTTGGGTGTGGAGTTTCATGCACTAGTATGGCATATAGCATATCATGTAAACAAACGTTAAACCGGTGTTGTGTCGAGATCGGTTTCCCCATCGAGATGTGTTTCCCCTAGTCCCCGCCCCCGTCCGAAATTACCCGAAGAGCGAAGGAAGCGCGCGTACACAAAAAGCTCGCCCACGAGCTGCTGTGCTCGTACCACAGAGGCACTACGGAGAGAGCTAAGGTTCAAAACTGATTTTTTTTTTAGCGAGTTTTGATCTGTAAAATGTTGTAGTAAGATTTTCTATCCATTAAATTCATTTCTATTTTCTGAGAGACTTTTCATTTTGTAATGGTTATGAATTTTGGAGGAAAGTGTGCTCATTCATAATACTTTCAGCATACAGTTTCCCCTCTGTTCCATGGAAGGAGGCTCACAATTCTTGGAATTCATTACTGCTGACTTTCTCTTCTCCCCACAACAGATAACGTTGTGATTTTCAGACTGATATCACTCAATTTGACCATTTAGAAACAGGGAGGGGAACGATCCTGACAGCTTGGCAATATACTACTGTCAGATACCGTTTCCCCCTCTGTTTCCATAGAGAAAGAAGGAGCTCACACATCTTTCAAATTCATACTGCTGACTTATGACCCCACAACAGAATAAAGTGCTGTTGATTTTTCAGGCTGATATCACTCAATATTGACCATTTAGAACAGGGGCCGGAACGCATCCTGATAGCTTTGGAATATGGATTACTGTCAGAATACGTTCCCTCTTACTGTTCCATAGGAAAGGAGGCTCCACACATCCTTTCAAAATTCTACTGCTGATTATTACCCCACAACAGATAGTGCTGTGATTTTCAGGGGCTGATATTCATTAAATCTTTGACATTAGAGCAGGCTCGAGACAAACACATCCTACGATACCTTGAAAGGTGGGAATATTACTGTCAGATACCGGTTCCCCCCTCTCTCTCCATAGAAAGGAGGCTCACACATCTTTCAAAATTCATACTGCTGACTTATTTACCCCACAAACAGATAAGTGCTGTGATTTTCTCCAGGCTGATATCACTCAATGTTGACCATTTTAGGAACAGGGGAACATCATCCTGAGCACAGCCTTGGAATAATTTACTGTCAGATACCGTTCCCCCCTCTGTTCCATAGGAAAGGGAGGGCTCTCACACATCTTTTCAATCTCATCACTGCTGACTTATTACACCCACAACAGATAAGTGCTGTGATTGTCAGGCTGATATCACTCCATTGTGGACCATTTAGACAGGGGGAACGCAATACCTGACAGCTTGGAATATACTGTCAGCAAGATACCGTTCCCCCTCCTGTTCCATAGGAAGGACGGCTCACACATCTTTCAAATTCATACTGCTGACTTATTACCCCACAACGATAAGTGCTTTGATTTTTCAGCTGATATCACTCAATATGGACCATTTAGACAGGGGGTGAACGCCATCCTGACAGCTTGGTAATATTACGTCAGATACCGTTCCCCTCTGTTCCATAGGGAAGGAGAGCTCACACATCTTTTTCAAATTCCTATACTGCTGACTTTACTTAACCATCACAACAGATCTAAAAGTGCTGTGATTTTCAGGGCTGAATATCATAATCAATTTGACACATTCATAGAACAGGGTGGAAGCATTCCTCTGGACAGCTAGGAATAATTACTGTCAGATACCGTTCCCCCCTCTGTTCCACCATAGGAAGGAGGCTCACACATCTTGAAATTCATACTGCGAACTTATATACCCCACAACAGGATAGAGTGCATTGATTTTCAGGCTGATATCACTCAATTTGACCACTTTAGAACCAGCGGTGAGCGCAATCCCTTGACAGCTTGAAATTATGTACTGTCAGCATATCCGTTCCCCCTCTAGTTCCATACGGAGAAGGTAGGCCTCACACCATCTCTTCAAATTCATACTGCTTGACTTTATTACCCCACAACAGCACTCAAGTGCCTGTGATTTCAGGCTGGATGAATCACTACAATTTGACCATTTAGAGACAGGGAACGCATACTCTGACCAGTTGGAATATTCACTGTAACGGATTACCAGCTCCTCCCCTCTCATCAGGAAAGAAAGGCTCACACATCTATTTCAATTCATACTGCTGGAGCTTATGACCGGCCACAACAGATCAAGTGCTAGTGATTTGCAGGCTGATATCAGTTAAATATTGACCATAATAGAACAGGGGGAAGCACATCGCTGAGTGAGCTCCCTGGAAGTATAGCTCCAACCCCAATGTCAGAGTTCACCGTCTCCCCCTCTGTTCCTATAGAA
>OLKM01001804.1:2501-104239 GCA_900291075.1 Melanogrammus aeglefinus | reverse complement strand
AGATAACTAACAGTTAGGTCAGGGTAGTTAGGTTAAGGATCATACTCAGCGGACCACGCCAAACACCTCCAGCTTGGCGATGCTGGGGACGACTAGCCACCTATTGTTACATGACCAACTGCTCTACCTCTTGAGCTAAAACCAATTTTTCCATTCAATAAAAAATGACAAATTTATGGCTTACGTTTTAATTTATGAACGGGCCAATAAACAATGACAGTGTTACCCCTTATGTTTTTTTTGATATGTGCAAAAAAAATGACAGATGTTAACCCCTTACGTTTATTGATGACGGCAATAAAAAACGACCATTGTTACCCCTTATGTTATTTTTGATATCGGGCAATAAAAAATTACAGCTGTTACCCCTTACGTTTTGTAATAGTAAAAAAACGACAGTGGTTACCAGCCTTATGTTTTTTTGATATCGGCAATAAAAAAACACCCATTCGTTCCCCTTACGTTTTGGTTTGATAAATAACACAAGTGTTACCCCTTATGCTTTTTTGAAATCGGGCATACAAAAAACGACAGTGGTTACCCCTTAATGTTTTTTTGATATTGGGCCATAAAAACGACAGTGTTACCCCCTTATAGTTTTTTTAATATCGGGCAATAAAAGGGACATGGTTACCCTCTTATGTTTTTTTGGATACGGGCCATACAAAACGACAGTGTTACCCCTTAGTTTTTTAATAATATCGGGCAAATAAAAAAGGGGACAGTGTTACCCCTTTATGTGTTTTTTGATATCGGTCAATAAAAAAACGACAGTGTTACCCCTTATGTTTTATTTGATATCGGGCCATAAAAATACGCACATGTTACCCCTTATGTTTTTTTTTTTTTTTATATCGGGCATAAAAAAAACAGACAGTGTTACCCTTATGTTTTTTTTTGATACGGGCCATAAAAAACACAGTGTTACCCCTTACTTATGTTTTTTTTAATATCGGTGCAATAAAAATGACAGTGTACCTCTCCTTACAATTTGTTTTGATAAAAAACGACATGTGTTAACCCCTTACGTTTTATTTTGATAATGGTCAATAAACAAGACGACAGCGTTACCCTTTGATTTTTTTGATATTGTGCAATAAAAAAATGACAGTGTTACCCTTACGTTTTATTTGATGTCGGCGGCAATAAAAAATGACGTGTCACCCCTTACGTGTTATTTTTGATATCGAGCAAATAAAAAACTGACAGTGTTACCCCTTTAATTTCGTCAAATGAAAGACGACAGTGTTACCTCTTATGGTTTTTTTGATATCATCGGGCCATAAAAAAACAACAGTGTTCGGTTACCCAAGACTCGCTTTCCTGTTTTTTTTGAATATCGGGCAATTAAAAAACGAGTGTTACCCCTTACATTTTATTTTTGATATCGGGCAATAAAAAATGACAGTGTTACCTCCTTACGTTTTTATTTGATAAAAAACACACAGTGTTTGCCCCTTACGTTTTATTTATTTATGACGGGCAATAAAAAAATGACAGTGTTTACCCCTTATGTTTTTTTTGATATCGGGCCATAAAAAACGACAGTGTTACCCCTTATGTTTTTTTTAATATCGGGCAATAAAAAATGACAGTGTTACCCCTTACGTTTTATTTGATGACGGGCAATAAAAAATGACAGTGTTCCCCCTTATGTTATTTTTGATATCGAGCAATAAAAAACGACAATGTTACCCTTTACGTTTCCGTTTGATATGAATAAACAACAGTGTTACCCCTTATATGTTTTTTTGATATCGGGCCATAAAAACGACAGTTGTTAACCCCCTTATGTTTTTTTTAATATCGGGCAATAAAAAAGGACAGTGTTACCCCTTATGTTTTTTTTTATATCGGGCAATAAAAAAGGACAGTGTTACCCCTTATGTTTTTTTTAATATCGGGCAATAAAAAAGGACAGTGTTACCCCTTATGTTTTTTTTGATATCGGGCAATAAAAAAATTACAGTGTTACCCCTTATGTTTTATTTGATATCGGGCCATAAAATACGACAGTGTTACCCCTTATGTTTTTTTTTATATCGGGCAATTAAAAAACGATAGTGTTACCCCTTATGTTTTTTTTGATATCGGGCCCATAAAAAACGACAAAGTGTTACCTCTTATGTTTTTTTTTGATATCCGGGCAATAAAAAATGACAGTGTTACCCCTTACAATTTGTTTGATAAAAAAACGACAGTGTTACCCCTTACGTTTTATTTGATGATGGTCAATAAAAAACGACAGTGTTACCCCTTATGTTTTTTTGATATTGTGCAATAAAAAAATGACAGTGTTCCCCCTTACGTTTTATTTGATGACGGGCAATAAAAAATGACAGTGTTACCCCTTATGTTATTTTTGATATCGAGCAATAAAAAACGACAGTGTTACCCCTTACGTTTCGTTCGATATGAAAAACAAACAGTGTTACCGTCCCTTTTGTTTTTTTTTGATATCGGCAATAAAAAAACAACAGGCGTTACCCGCTTCTGTTTTTTTTGATATCGGGCAAAAAAAACGAGTGTTTACCCCTTACATGTTTTATTTGATATCGGGGCAATAAAAAATGACAGTGTTTACCCCTTAGCGTTTTATTTGATAAAAAACAAGACAGTGTTGCCTCCTTACGTTTTATTTTAATGACCGGACAATAAAAAAACGACAGTGTTTACCCCCTTATTGTTTTTTTTGATAATCTCGGGCATAAAAAAACGACAGTGTTACCCTTATGTTTTTTTTTATATCGGGCCAATAAAAAAACGACAGTGGTTACCCCTTATGTTTTTTTTGATATCGGGCAATAAAAAAACGACAGTGTTACCCCTTACGTTTTATTTGATGACGGGCAATAAAAAATGACAGTGTTCCCCTTATGTTATTTTTGATATCGAGCAATAAAAAACGACAATGTTACCCCTTACGTTTCGTTCGATGAAAAACAACAGTGTTACCCCTTATGTTTTTTTTGATATCGGGCAATAAAAACAACAGCAGTGTTACCCTTCTGTTTTTTTTGATATCGGGCAATAAAAAACGAGTGTTACCCCTTACATTTTATTTGATATCGGGCAATAAAAAATGACAGTGTTACCCCTTGCGTTTTTTTATTAATATCGGCAATAAAAAAGGAGCAGTGTTACCCCTTATGTTTTTTTTAATATCGGGCAACAAAAAAACGACAGTGGTTACCCTTATGTTTTTTTTGATATCGGGCCACAAAATACGACAGTGTTACCCCTTTATGTTTTTTTTTAATATCGGGCAATTAAAAAAGGACAGTGTTACCCCTTATTTGTTTTTTTTGATATCGGGCGTAATAAAAAAACGACAGTGTTACCTCTTATGTTTTTTTTTGATATCGGGCAATAAAAAATGACAGTGTTACCCCTTTACATTTTTTTTGATATCGGGTCAATAAAAAACGACAGTGTTACCCCTTATGTTTTATTTTGATATCGGGCAATAAAAAACGACAGTGTTACCCCTTATGTTTTTTTTGATATCTGTGTAATAAAAAAACGACAGTGTTACCCCTTACGTTTTATTTGATGATCGGGCAATAAAAAACGACAGTGTTACCCCTTATGTTTTTATTTGAATGTCGAGCAATAAAAAGACGACAGTGTTATCCCTTATGTTTTTTTTGTTCGATGGGCAATAAAAACAGAACAGTGTTCTACCCCTTTTGTTTTTTTTGATATCGGGCAATAAAAAAACAACAGCGTTACCGCTTCTGTTTTTTTTGATATCGGGCAATAAAAAACGAGTGTTACCCCTTATGTTTTATTTGATATCGGGAAATAAAAAACGTGACAGTGTTACCCCTTACGTTTTTTTTATCATCGGAATAAAAAAGACAGTGTTGCCCCTTATGCTTTTATTTTGATGACGGGCAATAAAAAAACGACAGTGTTACCCCTTATCGTTTTTGTTTCATCGGAATAAAAAAACGGACAGTGTTACCCCTTATGCTTTTTTTCTGATATCGGGCAATAAAAGAGCGACAGTGTTAACCCTTACGTTTTTTTGTTATCGGCAATAAAAAACGAGACAGTGTTACCCCCTTATGTTTTTTTTCAATATCGGGCAGTAAAAAAGACGACAGTGTAACCCCTTATGTTTTTTTTGTTAATCGGGCCATTAAAAAACGACAGTGTTACCCCTTATGTTTTTTTTTGATATCGGTCAAGTAAAAAAACACAGGTGTTACCCCTTATGTGTTTTTTTGTATATCGGGCCAATAAAAAACGACAGTGTTACCCCTTATGTTTTTTTGATATCAGTTAATAAAAAAAACGACAGTGTTACCCCTTATGTTTTTTTTTATATCGGGCCAATAAAAAAAGGACAGTGTTACCCCTTATGTTTTTTTGATATCAGTAAATAAAAAAACGACAGTGTTACCCCTTATGTTTTTTTTTATATTGGGCAATAAAAAAGGACAGCGTTACCCCTTACGTTTTTTTTGATAAAAAACGACAGTGTTACCCCTTATGTTTTTTTTTTAATATCGGGCAATAAAAAACGACAGTGTTACCCCTTACGTTTTTTTTGATATCGGGTAATAAAAAAACGACAGTGTTACCCCTCATGTTTTTTTTGATATCGGGCAATAAAAAACGACAGTGTTACCCCTTACGTTTTGTTTGAGAAAAACGACAGTGTTATCCCTTATGTTTTTTTGATATCGGGCAATAAAAAACGACAGTGTTACCCCTTACGTTTTATCTAATGACGGGCAATAAAAGACGACAGTGTAATCCCTTATGTTTTTTTTGTTATCGGGCAATAAAAAAGAACAGTGTTCCCCCTTTAGTTTTTTTTGATATCGGGCAATAAAAAAACGACAGTGTTACCCCTTATGTTTTTTTTCCATATCGGGCCATAAAAAACGACAGTGTTACCCCTTATGTTTTTTTTTAATATCGGGCCATAAAAAACGACAGTGTTACCCCTTATGTTTTTTTTTGATATCGGGGCAATAAAAAAATGACAGTGTTACCCCTTATGTTTTTTTTGATATCGGGCAATAAAAAACGACAGTGTTACCCCTTACGTTTTGTTTGATAAGAAAACGACAGTCTTACCCCTCATGTTATTTTTGATATCGGGCAATAAAAAACGACGGTGTTACCCCTTACGTTTTCTTTCATAAAAAACGACAGTGTTACCCCTTATGTTTTTTTTTTAATTTGGGGCAATAAAAAACGACAGTGTTACCCCTTATGTTTTTTTTTTAATATCGGGCAATAAAAAACGACAGTGTTACCCCTTACGTTTTGTTTGATAAAAAAACGACAGTGTTACCCTTTATGTTTTATTTGATAAAAAACGACAGTGTTACCCCTTATGTTTTATTTGATGACGGGCAATAAACAACAACAGTGTTACCCCTTATGTTTTATTTGTTGATGGGCATTAAAAAACAACAATGTTACCCCTTACGTTTTATTTGATAAAAAACAACAGTGTTACCCCTTATGTTTTATTTGATGACGGGCAATATAAAACGACAGTGTTGCCCCTTATGTTTTATTTGATGACGGGCAATAAAATACAACCCCTTATGTTTTATTTGATAAAAAATGACAGTGTTACCCCTTACGATTTGATTGGATAAAAAACGTCAGTGTTACCCCTTATGTTTTGTTTGATAAAAAACGACAGTCTTACCCCTTATGTTTTATTTGTTGATGGCCATTAAAAAACAACAGTGTTACCCCTTATGTTTTATTTGATAAAAAACGACAGTGTTACCCCTTATGTTTTATTTGATGACGGGAAATAAACAACAACAGTGTTACCCCTTACGTTTTGTAAGATAAAAAACGACAGTGTTAGGGACAACCAGAGTGACTTGGTAACTTAGTAACTTAGTAGTTGTAGGTAAACTAGTAGCTAAGCAGTAATAAGGTGAAAAGTTGACTGACACGACACGCGACCCAAACGAAATACATTTGAGATAACATGAAATTTATATAGTTTGCAGTCCTAAGCAGGACAATATAGGCTATATTGTAGAAATGCATGGGGAATTTCATATTTAATTGTCTAGTAAAAGACAAAGAACTACCACATAACTAGCCATTCGTCCTATTTACCATGTAGACCTATGTTAAAGTTAAAGTGCTAATACTGAAAGGTATGGGTTTGTTTCCCAATACCCGTTTCCTGTATAGGTGGCATTTTTGATGCTTCCAGGTGTTAGGCTAAATAGTCATTTAGCATTTAAAACGGGCCTTGTGACATCATAGGGGACTTAACCAACTGGTATAGCTGCATATCCTTCTTGTGATATCACAAGTGGATAGATCTGGAAAGGGCTTATAATGATTTATCAACCTCACACCTGGTAGTAAAATAGGGGTCTAAATAGGGGCCCAAAGCTGTCTTGTTCCTAATGTGTTGGAATAACCTAATGTCATGAACCATTTGAAATACCGAGATCCCACTTTCAAATATTGTCCGACTCATTACAATAACACACTCAGTACAGATTATGATACCCGCCCCCAAAATGGAATCGTATATCTAAATGTGGATTGAGTCCATTAAATTATTTCACCCTTGAATCCGAGGGCTGTATTGCTCGAGCTGGAAACAGAAATGATCCCAACGGGTGCGTGCGTGCATGCGCGTGCGTCTGTCTGTCTCTGCGTGCCGTGCATGTCGGCGTGAGGGCGGACGAACTGTAGGCATGTATTCTTCTGTCTCACTCCGTCTCGAGCTCAGAGCAACAAGCCACGAGCCACAGTGGAGGGTTTTCTTTTTTTTACGCGCGCTCCGCTTCGCTCGCTCGCTCGCTCGTTCTACTCAGCGCGCGTGGGCGGCTCCTCCTCGACCAACCTGTAGCGCCGCTCTCCGTGGAGCCAGTACAACAGTTGTAGTGGCTGTTAGTGGTAGTAAGATCTAGATAAACGCTCTTTCTCCGCCGTTCTGGTCTTCCGTGTTTCTCGGGTGTACCAACATCTCTTTCTCGCCGACTTTGAAGAGGAGCAGGTGCGTGGACCGACAGCAGGTAGGCTAGCAGGATAATTATGTTGTTCAGGAGGTTACAGTGGGGCTATTTGGTTTTAACTGAAAATACGAATTTCCGCTCAAACCGTCAAACGGCCAACTGTTTATTTATCGTTTCATCGTGATTTATGCTACTATGGTAACACAACGATATTAATCATTTTTTGTGATATACTCGTTGCAAGGAGAACATTTAGGCTGTTATGGGCTCCAGCTCGGCTGAAGGCGGATTAAACTCGATTAAACTCCCCGCCCAACAAAGAAAAATTGTGTAGACATTTTTTTTTTACCTTGATGAACCTGTTTGTGTGTGCGCTTGTCTGTGTATGCGTTTGTGTGTGCGTGTGCGTGTGCGTGTGTGTGTGTGTGTGTGTGTGTGTGTGTGTGTGTGTGTGTGTGTGTGTGTGTGTGTGTGTGTGTGTGTGTCTGTGTGTGTCTGTGTCTGTGTCTGTGTGTCTGTGTGTGGCAGTAGGGCGGTGGCAACAAGTGATCTTGTCTGGTCAGTGGTCACATACACACGCACGCACACACACACACACACACACACACACACACACACACACACACACACACACACACACACACACACACACACACACACACACACACACACACACGCACACGCACACACACACACACGAGCGCTCACACTCCCCCCCACAGCAGCAGCCTACCGTGTGTGCTTCCTGATTCTATGTGCGCGTGTCTGCCGCCGTCGTCGTTACAGCGGAGCGCGTGCGCGGCAGTGTAATTCGGGTGCGCATCAAGTGGCCATGGACGCGTTCCTTAAGGGCATCTCGAGAGCCAAGGACGGCGTGGTGGCCGCGGCGGAGAAAACCAAACAGGGAGTGACCGGCGCGGCCGAGATGACGAAAGACGGGGTGATCTTTGTCGGTACGTCCCTCACCCAGCACCCCCCACCACCACCACCACCACCACCATAACCTGAACCAACACTTGGATGATTCCTACACTCATCACTGTAACAAATTAAGACTAATGCATGGGATGAGATCGAATTAGATTATATTTTAGTATTCTTGTATATCCTTAGCATAGGGGTCAGGGTAGGGGTACGCTAACCCCAATACACAATGTATAAAGGATCACCTTTGTTAACATGACCACCTAAATAAACATGAATGATTACCAGACCAATAGTTAACTGTTAGTTAATGCTTATAACTGCATCAACTGTTTATAAATGGTTAATTCTTGTGTCCTTATTGTAGAAGTACCTATGATACAGATGGATCAATGATAAAACTAAATATCCTCATGTTTTTTTTTCTAGGAGTAGATGTGGCAATCAAAATAATATTAAACCAACCATTAAATAAATAGATGATCGTTTTTTTATTTCCCTAAGAGAGTGATTTGAGGAGCAGATTGACGTACTAGAGATGATATTTTGCATCTGACTCTCTCCAGGTACCAAGACGAAGGATGGAGTGACAACAGGTATGTGAGGATATTCGTGCTATTCTCTACTATTCTATTCCTTCACCTTCACTGGATTTTGTCACAGAAGTGAATCACTTTTAGGTTACTTCAGTGAGCGGCCATTTTGAAGTAGCCAGAGTGATTCTGAGGAAGGTGATTACACCGTTGACATGGTGTCTTGTTCCCATGCTAGTCCTCTGTCTTCCTCTCCTTGTGTCCTTGGGGAGTGAAGGTTGCTACGCACAGCAACAGGCAGGCTCGTAATAAAGTCAGGAGGGAGTCCTTTATATTGCACATCAGTTGTGGACTGAATATTATGCACAAAAATAAAATCGATATTGGTCTATCTTTATTCAACATTTTCACGGTTTATAATTCCTGTTTTATGAACTAGGTTGTGAGCGTTTTACAGCTAGCTCCTTGCATGGCAAAATTCTTGCGGAAATCTGACTAAATAAGCGAATAGTTGAGGGGTTGAAAAACTTTGTGCCATCGCAGTGTGGGCGTGTTCAACCAGATGGGTGGATGGCTGTTAGGGTTAGGGTTGTCACATACTGTACGTCTGAGTGGCTGACACGCCTACTTGTGGTGTCACAAAGGGAAATACATTGAAATGGCTTGTAATGGCTCAAATGAAAAGATGTTACTTATAACAAGTATGTCCTAACACAACTTAATCGGTATGCTGGTATAGTTAGTCAAGCAATGCCTATAGCTACAGGTCACTCCTCTTTGCTGACTGTTTAATCAGAAGACTGTATTGCTTGGCTGGTCTCAGCCTACCAAACCAACCAGTCAGGGCGTGTTTAATCAAACAGGTATCATCCAGAGTTAGGAAAAATACGAACAACGTACATAATTATATCGAAAAAGGGGCATATACAGTATATCCCAATCCCAACATGTTTGTATCCAGCTCACTGGAGCCAGGGATGTGTCCGTCAGCGGGCTCACCAGATGATTGGTGGGTCCTCTGAGGGGGGAGGGAGGGTCTCAGGTCCAGATGGCTGTGGAGGTGTCCTTGCCCGAGGCATGCGTCATTATTAATCAGACGTATAGCATGAACATAAACCGACGGCAGGAGATGGTGGACACGTCGTCCTCACCTTGGAATGTTCCCGTCACCATGCCAACCACCCACATGCACTTACTGCGAACGTACGTACGTGTGTGTGTGGGACCGGACCTAAACGACGACAATGATGTGTAGTATGGAGTCATGATAGGGAAACGTGGTAAATCAAAACTTATGAGACATTGACATTTCAGGTTGAACGTCGCCTGATTTACGTGTTCAACAGGAACGCTGGTTACATCCTATATTCTCCTTTCAACTGCTATAAACTCCTCTTATGCTTGCTCCTCCCTATCCACTCCTCCACTCTACAATCCTCAAACTGCCTCTCTATTCCTCTCCATTTATCCTCTCTCCTCTCCACTCCTCTCCTCCCCTCTCCTCTCCTCTCCTCTCCTCTCCTCTCCTCTCCTCTCCTCTCCCTCTCCTCTCCTCTCCTCTCTCCTCTCCTCTCCTCTCCTCCCCCTCTCCTCCTCTCCTCTCCTCTCCTCTCCTCTCCTCTCCTCTCCTCCTCCTCCCCTCCTCTCCTCTCCTCTCCTCTCCTTCTTCCCTCTCCTCTCCATTCATCCTCTCTCCTCTCCACTCAACTCCTCTCTACTTTTTTTTCTGAACAGTTGCAGGAAAAACTGTGACTGGGGTGTCCAACGTGGGCGGGGCCATGGTTTCCGGGGTTACCAACGTCGCCCAGAAGACAGTGGAGGGGGCAGGGCAACATTGTTGCTGCTACAGGATTGGTCAAGCGAGATCCAGCCAAAAATGTGAGTAATAAACGTATACATTACACGCAGAACAACGTAAGCACACGCACAAACACACACAAATGGACTTGGGTATTTTTTAAGAATGCATTTTTCTTCTGTTCCCACCTGAAACCGCACAGCATCTCCTAACTATGCTGTAATGCCATTGGTTTACGCCTGTAACACCTTGAGTAAGGTGTTAAAATTAAATAGAGCCCAATTCAAGATATTAACAAACATATCCTCATATGCAAAACCCAATAAAGGGAAGGCAACACTACAGGCAGAACCTTCATGAGGATGCACGGGGCGTGGTCCCCTTAATTAGTGCACGGAGGAATCTTCATGAGGATGCACGGGGCGTGGTCCCCTAAATTAGTGCACGGAGGAACCTTCATGAGGACGCACGGGGCGTGGTCTCCTAAATTAGTGCACGGAGGAACCGACCCCTAATGATTGGAAATAAACAGTACGCTTGAGTAAACTATTTTCTTTATGTGGGCTATATTATCAATTGTTGGAATTAGAGTTTAATTAGCTTGTTTTGGTTTTGCAGAGAGGCTGGTCAACTGCTAACAGTGGTTATTATTAGCCCTGGTGTGAAACATTTTGGGAGAATAATTTGTTGTAATCTCATCATATGTAACGGCTGGGTAAGACCTGGGTAAAACCGGGACAAATCAATAAATGGATTGATCGGCAGAAAAGAGCTTGATGAATACATGCAGGAATTAAATTGTGGTTAATGGTTAATCATTTGAGGGGGATTTGTGGAGACAGATCTGACAGCGGTTGGATATATTTCAGATTGATCTCATGCGTTCAGATTGGACTCATGTTGCTGCTACATGGCTCGTTTCTATTGTGTCACTGACAGATGGGAGTAGACCGTGGGGTGTGTGAGGAAGAACTGGTAAAACAAGTTGCTTTGTGAGGACACACAGAATCAGTCATTCAGCCAGCCGTCCGCTCCGTCTCTCGGTGGAGAAGATTTTTCCATTGGCATCGGAATCTGTATTGTTTCCTGTTATTAATGGATTTATCTGTTGCAAAGCGCGGTCTGTCAATATTTGTTCACACTTGTACGTACTACATCATAGATACACCTGCTCTCACACTGAATGGGTAGAACGAGAAATACTATATACCATGTACACACTATAACTCATGTCTTCACATGTGATCTGGTGTTCAGCTGGTAGAGCAGGATATTTAAATATTCCAGGGTTAAGGGCTGGATGAATAGTATGAATGTATTGTAAAACGCTCTGGATAACAGAGTCCATCAAAATACATTTATATACATAAATATAACACATATAAATGTGTTAATAGAACACTGTTCACATTATATGATAAAATTGTGTATTTATGTATACTACCTTCTAAGTTTAATTTTGGCCTGCATATACAGTGTGGATGACATCTTTGTTGTACAAGTCGTGTATTAGTGTCTGATTGACTGTGTTTGTATCCTGCTCCTCCAGGAAGAGGAGGCTGCGGCAGCACAGACCGCCCTTGGATTCTCCCGTAGATGCAGACAGTGCAGACGCTACTGAGGTAGGAATGAACTCATTATGTAGTAGAGGGAGGCCTTTTACCACCATTTAAACAATTATCAATTTGGGACATCACAATGTGGGAGGGTTCTAACCAATCAGGACGTTGATTGGTGGACAAAATATCAACTGGCAGGTGTTGAGCTGTCCGTCATACACCATCTGAGTAGACGCTTATCACAAGCCATCACTCCCTCTTGTGATGTTACAAGCCATCGCTACCACTTGTGTAGTCGCAAGCCATCACTCCCATTAGTGATGTCACAAGCCAACACTCCCATTAGTGATGTCACAAGCCATCACGCCCATTAGTGATGTCACAAACTAACACTCCCATTAGTGATGTCACAAGCCATCACGCCCATTAGTGATGTCACAAACCAACACTCCCATTAGTGATGTCACAAGCGAGCGTTCTTCTTTTTAACCCGCCATGCCGTAATGTTTTTAAAATGCCGCTGCCGGCTTCACCAGGCCTGTGTTGTGGTAAAACTGTATTAACCTCTCATGAGGACACTGAGGGAGGTGAGGAAATCTGTGAAACAAATTGTCAACAAAGTGTTGTGTGTGCGCGTTGCAGGGGGAGGACGACTAGATCACGAACAGCCTCCAGATTCACATTCTAAGAACTACGACCAGAACATTCCACGCTCTACTGCCAAGTCCCGTTGTGCCTCCTCCTGATTAACTCTGTGTGTCCGTGCACATGCGATTATTGTGCGTTCAAGTGTGTGCGTTTTTTCGGAAGATGTCTTTTTGTATGTTCTTTTTAGGTGTACTCAAATGTCTGACCTAGGGGGAGGATGTGAGATGTGATATGTGTGTTTGACTAAATGTGTGTCAACTAATGTTTCAAGTCTGTTGTGAAAATGGTGTCCTTCATTGTCCTGCTGTGTCAGTGACTCCCTCCCACTGAGAATGGCATCTGGACACAAAGATGTTGTGTGTGTGTGTGTGTGTGTCTGCGTGTGTTTGTGTACGTGTGTGTCTGTATGTGTGCGTGTCCTATATATCTTCAGAAGCGATGAAAAAAGTACAACTAAATAAAGGAATATGTCAGAACTGAACATTATACCACCTAAGTTTCTATATAGGGAGACCAAAATGAAAATGGAAACAACTATTACTCTATTTTTGTGCGTAAATCTTTTCTCGGAGTTGTTTGCGGTTGACAGTCAAGTGCTCAACCATTGGTGGACTCGTACTGTATTTTTCTAAGTTGTCACCGTTTGCTATTGAAATACATATTGTCGGATGTAGTTTAGATTTAAATAACATAGCATGTATCCATGAATTCATCTCAAACTGCCGTGATATGTATGTTTGTTCTGATAAGTGTTGAAAAATAAAATATGGCTTTGTTCTGTATGGCCAGGGTCCCTAAATAACGTGGTTGAAAATGTTTTTTTCGTTGCATAAATGTGATGAAAAGTATGTCACACAAACAGAAGCCATCAATCATTTTGGATAATGGCTGAGCCCCATGACTCATGCAGATATCCCCATCCAGTGTGCTCCCATTTAATAACAGTGTTCACCACATAAGTGATGAGCCAGATCACACCATCACTTACACCTTCAGTTGCTGGCTTTTTGCAGGCAATAAACAGTAATTTACATGTCCTAGTTGACAAGTAATAATTTAAAACCGAATTGTCGCTGAAGGTGTTACCAATGTGCATCCAATATGTGACTTGAAATATATTGTAATATAATAATATATAAAACAAATATTCTGAAGCTCTGACCATGTAGCAACCATGTTACACATGGCTGCTTGTCATAGACGAAATGGCTTAACAGGTGTGTTTGTGTACGACAATGTGTCCTGCAACAGTCCAATATTAGGTTAGAGGGTCGGGTAAGTAAATAAGCATTAGCTGAATAAGGCCTAATAGGTCCCGGCTTTTTCATTGGTCGACGAAGCAAAAGACACCTTAAGACCATGATGAGCCTGGAGACCCCAAACCCTGGAGGATTTGAGTCAATAAACCAAGCAACCGTTGCAAATAATAAGCACCAACATCTGATCCAAGTTAGACACAAATTTATTTAAAAAGCTAGAAACAGAGTAAAACACATTCTCTCCCCAAGACTCATCTAATATCGAACACAATGTTGCATTCTTTGCAATCATGACATCAAAACAAATAATTTTCTTTCCAATGCATTGGAAATGAAAATCAAGAATTTTATTTTAAACTGGGGTCATGAAATATATGCTTTATATTCATTCACAAATACACAAGCATATACACATTGTTACATTTGTCCAAACGTTGTCCAAACATTTGGACACAGAAATCACAGTTCCCGGTGATTTCTGTAACATCTGGGTGAGCTGTCCTTATATCTTTGAAATATCTTCTCGATGACGAACACTGTCTCACTTCTTCCTCCGTCTGAGGGCCTTCCACTCTCCCTCCTGGGTGCCCAAACTCCCATACAGCTCTTTCACCTTCCTCTTCCTCTCCGAGTCTCTGTGGAAACGAAATGACCAAACATCAGTGTCTTAATAAAAAACACACAAACCACGAAACAGAGCAAAACACTTCAAATACAGTAACCCCCGCGAGTTGCTCAGGATAAAAGCCTCCGCTGAGGAATGAGGTGACAGTGCAGTAGCAGCAGTCTGTGGGTCCCTGTGGACAGCCGGCCTGCGTACCTGCTCATGGTCTCCTGCAGCTTCTCCCGGGCCATGAAGCGGTTGTCCTTCCTGATCTCCCGCAGCGCGCCCTTGAACTCCTTCTTGTACTTGTGCTTGGTGCGCTCAGACTCCTTCTGCTCCTTCGTGTTCCCTCGTCTCTTCCCGTAGTCCAGCCTGCAGCAGCCCCACAACATGGAACAGTCATTCGGAGAAACATAGTAAACTTTATTTATATAGCACTTTTTCAAAACACAGTTGCAAAGTGCTGCAATGCCCTTTCGCGTTCATGAATTAAGTTTTGATCTGGTTGTTTCCCACGCATTAGGGGCAGGATTGTGACATGAAGGCCCCCCCGAACGATGCACCATGGACAGATCAATCAGCGCCTTTATCCAGTTGAGGCTGTCCACCAATCAACTCCTTCCACACTTCCACATTGTAACGTCATTAAATAAGGGGGTTTGAAACGGGCAATCACGGCTCACCATCAAGACCCCCGTAGGTGATGTAGGATCCCTTTAACGCATCGCTTCACAAAGGCAGCCTTTACTCACACTTCCACGATCTTGGGAGTGAACATCCGGAGAGGAATGGGCTTCTGCTTCTCAAACACCAGAGGATTATGGGAGCGCGGAACGCCGTCGACGGCTGCCAGGATCTCCGTTTTCAGCTCCTTAGACACGCAAGTAAACAACAGCCACAACAAAATGAGCCCATGAACAACAAGGAGAATCCCGGACCAGCTGCTCTCAGATCGCCGGAATAGTTTGTAAATGTGGGTCATCAGATGGTTAATTATGCCCTCGGAGACATGGCACGGACCTGGAGGACCTCCGGGTGGGTCTGGAGGGGAAGATGCTTAGAGAGCAGTGTGTGGATGGGCTGGAAGAGGGCAGTGAACGAAGCTGAGTCCTTGTAGAGCACACAGCAGTGCTTCACCAGGTCCAGGCAGGTGGAGAGACAGGTCATCCTGCACACGCACACACACACATTTTAAATTGGCATTTCTGATTCTTTTTTTACAGATAACGATACTAAAACTCGTCCCTCATTCCAGATCCATTTCACCAATATCAACACTGATCAATCTTTATATAATTGTAAACACAAGACACAACCTGGGGTGACTCTATGGAAGAGCAGTAATGAACTGTAAGCCCATTGTTGAAACAACAGTAAATACATGTTAGAGATTGGGATTCCATTGTTCATATTGTGCCCCCCTACTGTGTGTGTCTTTAGCGAGAGCTTAGCAACGGCTCCCACACACCAACTGCTGTGTGAATCCAATCTGGACACACGGCGTGTCCGGGCCAGCCAGCCAGTCATGTGACTTGGTCAGTGATGTAATGCGCACCAGACATCTGGTACCAGTCTCCTCTTTTATTTATTTTTTATGTTTAGTTGTGTTGCTTAGTTCCTCCTGCGAACAAGAAAAGCCTCTCCATGCCAATATTAAATATTTGATAGCAAAATCTGTTCATTTTGAGCTAATGTAGGTAGGTATTTGAAGAAAGCCTCCCGAATAAGCTATAATCTTATAAAGTGTCCAACTGAAAAGAATCCCACCCCTCCCTTCAAAGCCACGCCCCCAAACACACGACTAGCATGAGGTCTGTCTAGCCTTGTGGACGACTCTGATGATGCGCAATAACAACGGAGCTAGCCAGGTAGGGAGGTAGGCCAAATAATCACATCAATAGGGCCGATTGAGAAGACTGCAGGGGTAAATTACAGGCCTGTGACCGTCACGGATACAGGACATCATTTACACCCAAAAGGCAAATGATGGTCTACAATTTAATGCAATTATTTTTTAAGATTGCCAAAGAAATATCTTGATGCTGTTCAGTTTGAAATGCTGAATGAAAGGAATGCTGCCTTTTCGTTCAATTCATTCTGGAACCCCACCCACCCACCCACCCCCACCCACCCACCCACCCCACACCACACCCCACACACCCACACACACACACACACACCACACACACACACACACACACACACACACACGTCCCGTGCCACGTTACCATGTACCTATGGTGGTCCCTGTGCAGGTTGTCTGTGAACTCCAGGTGTCGTGTCAGAGCCAGGGGCAGCGCGCGATTGGTCCAGGTGGCGCTGGACTGTGGCTCGGACGGCAGGAGCAGGTCGCTGTGTTTCCCCGCGTGCCTGAACGGCGGCACCACCGAGTAGCCTGCAGCACCGAGACAAGGACAACATGACTCACTGCTACTCACTGCACTGATAAACCCCATCCCTCCCTTCAGGGCTTAACACCTACCAACTCATAAGGGAGACATATTATACCACAAGCTGTTACAAGCCGTTTGGATAATCGGCCTCTTCTGACATCACAAGTGGCCGAGTCCACCGAGGTAGGCTGGTAGATTGATTTATCCAGCACACATCTAGGTGGACACGCCCACTTGTGATGTCAGAAGAGGCAGATTTTCAAAACGGATTGTAACGGCTAATCACACCAGCTGTTATAATATGTCAGCTTTTAACAATTCTTACCTGCTACATACATGACTCAATTGTATATAGTAAATGTGAATTGTAAATGGACTGCATTATACAGCACTTTCTTACCACTGGCCACACAAAGTACTTTGCAATTGTTGCATAACGTTCAACCATTCATACACACAAACACCGACGGCGGTGTGTGAATGTGTAAAGTAATGTGTAAGGTAACCAGTGTTTAGCCAGCTCGTCGAGAGCAGTTAGGGATAGCTGTCTTGCTCAAGGACAACTCAACTCCCTTAAGGAGCCAGGATCAGACTAGCAACCTTCTGGATGCTAGTCTGATCCTGAGCCACTGCCTACTAGGGAGATCTCACCAGGACTACTTAGGAGTCCTATTTATATATAGATTCATTTTATGGGCGTGTATTTCAAATTAAAACTGGATTCTTATTAGTATAACTTGTTTTATAATAATGTTGTCCAATCCCAATGATGGAAGATTGCTTCTTGATAAAAAAGAAAACTCTGTTCCATTTATCATTGTTGTCATTTCTTTCAGACATTTCTTTTCATCATTTCACCTTGACTATGAATTTCCTTCAGTCTAACCCTGAGAAGTACAGCTTTTCTACCAGGCAGCATAACAATGGACTCACACTGAGACAACACACACACACACACACACACACACACACACACACACACACACACACACACACACACACACACACACACACACACACACACACACACACACACACACGAAGGGCATTCTTGTCCGATAAAGGTTGCTCAACAAGGCATTGGCATTTCAATTAATTGAATTGGGACCAAATCAATACAAACTCAGGGAAGTAGAAGGAATGACTGAACGAATAGCTGTCTGCATGAATGAGCCATTACGTCCATTGACAGAATAATGAACCAATGGGTTAAAGAAGGGGCGTGGCTACCTGTAGAGGTCTTGTCCGGCACTGCCAGGTGCAATATCCCACACAGGAAGTTGAGGACCTCGGGCAGGAGGCGCTTGGAGAGCGAGACGTACTCCAGTGCCAGGCAACACAACACCAGGCCTGATGTCACATCCTGCAGTGACGTCACCGGACACTGGGGGACAATACACAGGAAATGAGACAAAAATTTACAGGCCGACTTTTTTTATATTCTGATTAATCTAAGTAGATTGATTTTTAAATGAGAAGTGAACAATGAGCTCAAACACAAGGTAGGCCTGACGGTCTGATGGTGATGTCATGAGAGTATGAGTATTAACACGTTTATTAGTTCCACAATCAATACAAAACAGATAAAATGGCTCCTTTCACCACCAGATTTTGTTTTTTATGTTATTTATAATCCTCTTTGTGCCAGGCAAACAAAGGAACAATGAAATGAACACAAATTCAATCATACAAATGTCTGAAACCTTTGCTATAACCTCCTTCCACACAACAACGATTATTCAAGTAAAAAGATGATGCAATTTAATTATATAGACAACATAGGCCAGCCATCGCTGAGTCTCTACCTTGGAGAGGCTCTGGCAGATGAACAGCAGGGCGGGCGTGGTGACCGAGTGTCTGTAGTCAGACGTAGGGAACAGCAGTGCCACCACCTTCAGGTACACCAGCTGACCAAGACGGGGAGAAGCAAAAAAACATAAACATACTATTGATAGTCATGTACTACAACTACTCATTTTTCCATACAAATGCTATTAACGAGCAGTTAGGGAAATATTGCTCAAGGACTTTTAAAGAATATCCTACTCCCAATAAAAACGGGTATTTACACTGAATAGCTTTTGACATCTAAATAACACCCATTCATAAAAAGTCCTTCATTCATTTTGACATCATTCCTTATCCATAGACACTTTTCACAGGGCTGTCATTGTAAGACAAACAGTTATCACTCATAAACTTATCTAAGTACCAGGTAGTAGACTAAAATAGTGATGATAAGCCTACTACCAGTGCCCTAGTAATGAAAGGAACAGACCCATAATCAGTCCTAAGAAGATGAATATTGACCCCATGAACAGGGTCGATACAAGCGGCTCCAGACTTGCCGTCTGTGTTCACTATTGGACTGTGTGCGTTTCGACGGAGACAAACAAGATGGCGGCCGTGCGTACCATGTCGAGGTCGGGGAAGGGGGAGCGCCCGCTGCCCTCCAGGTCCTCCTCCATGCCGTGGCTGGCGTCGGCCAGCACGCTGCGCAGGGCCTTGGAGGCGATGTCGGGGAACATCTGGCCCATGTCGTACAGCTGCCTGAGAGGAGGGGGAAGAGGTACACTGAGACAAAGCTGTCTCTAAAATTGACCCATTTGTGATGTCACAAGGGGGGGGGGGGGGGGGAGTGTCCACCCAGAGGTATGACAGACAGGTGGACTGGACTGGTGGACTGTACCAACTGGTATGCTGATTCATCTATCAAACATCTGGGCGGACTCTCCCACTTGTGACGTCAGTGGAGGGTTGAAATCCTCACGGCTAATCAACACGTATTTAAAATGTCACAATCTATTGGGGCATTAACAAGTGGCAGTGGGGCCCAGCCATGTTCAAACCAAATAGGTCAAATAGGAGCCATTAAAAATGGACTTAATAACAAAAAGAATATTCAAGCTTACGGTATGAGCTTGTCGATGGTGCCGAGTTCAGGTGGACTTCTGCACGCCAAGTCTCCCATGTACTCCAACAGGAAGACAATGAGTTTCTGTCAACCAAACACATGGTTCATTTAGAAACAACCAACTCTCAGGGCGAGGGTTAGTTCAGTGGCTAGTTGTTTAGACTCCCAGCCCTACCCTGCTGCATCCTCCATTAAGATGCCCCAACCACTTCCTTCTCATAATGTCATTAATAACTTGTACTTAATGGCTAAAAACGATCCTGTCGCTTGGATAAAAGCCTCAGACTTTACAGTAAACAAACACTGACGTTACAAGTTCCTCTTCCTTCACAAATGTATACTACAGTTGGTAAGGGATGTGCATCATATATAAATAAACACACGATTTAGACCTGCAGGCGTATTAAAACTGAACACAGCAGCACGTGAACACAAACCTGCAGCTTGAGCTTGTTGCCCACAGCCAGACCCGGGTGGTTGCATTTCTGGATGCGAGCCAGGATCACACACTGGTGATCCGGGGAGTGGCCCTTGAGCAAGGCCACAAACTCGCCTTGGTTCTCTGGAGCTGGAGGGAAAGGAACAGAGGGGGTTATTACAATTGATCTTCAATGATATGGATGAATGTGCAATTGGTTCTAATAAGATTAACGCTCGATGCTAAAGCATCGAGGGTGAGCGGTATTGATTGCAAGGTAAAAGGTGATAGAGAGGCAGTGGAAGACAATTTGAAACAAAAATGTAACTGATGATAAATCCATTTATTTATTAGATACCGTCATAAAGCATTTATATAGAGCCCAGCATAATGTATACCCCCCCCCCCACCCCCGGCCCACCATAAACACTCAAAATCAATCAAACAACCTTTCTTCCATAACTGGATTCAGGTGAGTTATCCTCACTACATTCCGTGTAGAAGACATGTCTATACGGTGTGCAAATCTGTACAGTATTTGCACATTATTACACGGCTCTATTGAATGCTGCTCTCTGATTGGTCCAGCGCTGCGCTCTGCGGTCTGTTATTTCTGTATAACGGACCGTCGTCATGTATAACAGACCGTTGCTAGGGACAGCGTCATGTAAATAGAAACTTTACCGATCAATCCTTGTCACGTACACGTCCCATATCACAGGACAACAAAACGCCCAATTCAATATAAATATGCTACTAAATAAAAACTTTACCGACGAATCCTTGTCGCTGCTGAATCATTGTGGGTTATTATCTATTGTTTATTATTTATTTCACTCGTAAAGCCGTGTAATAAGTGGGATAATGTATAGTTAGTCGGTTGTTATGGAGAAATAAACCCCTTCAGGTTGTATGGAACCCCGACGCTTCGCGTCGGGGTTCCATACAACCTCCGAACTATACATTATCCCTTACATAATGATGGCCGCAGGGACTTACCAGTGAAGGTGTAGGGCAACTCTGATTTGGCCGCTTCCTGCTGTGCCTTTAATTCCTCCTCGGTCAGGATGACGGCGGGTGCAGCCTCTTCCTCCTCCCCCTCCTCCTCTTCCTCCATTATCTCCGCCTCTTCCCCGCTCTCTCGTTCAGAGTCCAGGTCAGAGTGGCTGTCCACCTCCTCAGCCTCTTCTTCATCGCCATCCTCATCGTCATCACCCACGGCAACCCCTTCTCCATCGTCCTCTTCCTCATTGTCGTCGTCCGTCCTCCTCCTCCTCCTCCTCCTCCTCCTCTCCACCCTCACCCTCTTCATCCTCCCCTTCGTCATCACCTTCGTCACCCATGTCCTCCCCTTCCCCACTCAGCCATTTCCCGTCCTGGGGACACACAAGAGACGAGATGAAGGTTGGATCAGCAAACGGCACAGGGTTCATCATGAGACCGCTCACACAATCAGCGATCACTAATAAAACAGTCAGCACAATCAGCCCCACAATCAGCCACCACGTTATGAACGGGCGGGTATCCAGAATGTGGACTGGGCTGGCTCTGAATAAATGGATAGAAAAAAGAAAAAAATTGAACTATTTCCATAACAATCTTCTCGGTATGCCACTGCTATCTTCTGTCTTCTTCTGTTCAGTGATGTCTAGACTTGCTCATACTGACATTAGAATTGCTGTTATTGTCTATAACAATAATACATTTTAATTTAAAAGCGCCTTTCAAGGTACCCAAGGACACTGTACAAATAAAGTGCATATACTCAATAAAAGTAGATACATAGTGCATAGCGGTCTCACACATGGTGGGATAACACTGGCCATATGGACGTTAGATTGCTATGCGGTCCGGGTCTACACGTACTCCCCGTCCTGGTCGGCCTGCGCTCACCTTGTAGCTCAGGGCCTTCTTGTCGTCCTTGTCGAGGATGAAGCCGTCGTTGAGGTCGTCGGCCGACAGGTGGGCCGGGGCCTTGGGAGCGCTCTCCACCGCATCCCCCATCATCCTGCGCAGACGGTCCGCCTGGAGGGGGCGCCAACCGGGAGGCGGGGGGGGGGGGGGGGAGATGTCAAGCATGATACCAGAAGATATGAGAACCGAACCATCCCTGGAATACAAATAGGTATCCACCAATACCGTTGGGGAGGAAGTTAACGTATTCCAAGGCAAATATAGGAACTCTCCATTCTCAAAAAGTATTAACACTGGCAAATCTAATCTGAATTATTACGTCAGATGAGAAGATAATTTCTAGTAAATCAGTCACCTCTCTTCCTGTAGCAAAACAATAGTCCTCACAAGACACAAGGGAAATGAAATCCAACTAGAAAGCTCCAAGACACAACGACAGTAGTGGGTACAGACCTCCAGCCTCTGCAGGCGCTCCCGCTCCTCTCGGGCCAGCTCCTCAGGGGTCTTCAGCTTCTCCGAGGGCGCGGCCTTCATCTCGAAGCCCAGCTCCCTCACCATCATGTCGTACTCGTCCAGCTGCACCTGCAGGAACCGACCGGTCATCAGGACCAAGGGGATCACACGTCAAGACCACAGAACGCAGCGGAAGACCCCGGAAACGGGAATACAGCCCCCCGTCATTACAGCGTCATAGACAGACTATCTCCATGGTGGAAAACATGGTTCCTCTTTCATATCTACAAAGAAAATAGAATAACATGGGACTCAGATACAGCCAAAGGATGTTTGCTTCACACAAAGTGAAGCCAGGGTGCCATTATAGGCAGGAAAGCCTTCATCCAAGGGGACATATCATGGGTACAGGGGATCAGATTTCCCTCCCGAGGGTACCTTGGGTTTCTCTGGCTGGAGTTCATCCCGCTGGGCTTTGGAGGGCTTGTTGGCCATGAGGGTCTGGATGCTCTTCCAGTCCTTGTCCAGCTTCTCAGTCAGCTCAAAGGTCTCTTCCTTCTGCACCTGCCGCTCGCGCTGTAAGGGGGAACAAACCACCGTGTGACTCGGGTTCAATCAAGACTAATCTAAAGCTTCCACCAAAAGACATATATTTGTATATAAGGTTAAAACAGACAAGAGAAAACAATGTATTTATTTATTTCACCGGTGAAAACCCATTGAGACCCGGTTCAGTTTTCAATGCTGCCCTGAGTCTCAATTTCATCTTAAAAGTCTCAAAGTGTAGTATTGAGTCCCTCCCAGTTAGCAGGTGGGAGACTTTCACAATCCACAAAAATCTGTACGTGTTCTGTCCACCGGCCGTGTGCTGCGAACGAGGGCAGCTCGTTTCGCGTGAGTGGCAAGGTCTCTGGTCGTGTCGAAAGTAGGATTACTTTAAAGAAAGACTGATCAAACAGCATTGACTACAGATATGTTGAGGTCATTCTGAGCTACGACGAGTGGAAATGGTTCACATTGCACATTTTATCGATTGGCAGAGGCTCTGCTGTGTATAAGAATCTGAGTAAGAATTACATTTATAAGTATGTTTACCGAGTACCAAGTATGACTTGGTAAGTTGGCACAAGGAAGAAATAAGAAATACAAAGATGTAACATGATATGACCAGATGTGATAGTGGATAGAGGAGGGCGTCTTTGCTGCTGCTGAAAGTGCACCTGAACCTTCCCGATGGATGAATAAAGCTCCTATCGACCTACCTTCTGCAGCTTGGACTTCTGGATGAGCTCCTCGATCAGCTCCTGCCGGCTCTTGGCCCTCGGTGCCCCCCCCTTGTCGTCCCCTGTCTTTTTCCTCAGGAGACCCCCGCCACCGCCGAAGTGGGACCGGGTGAGCTCCGCTGTGGGGGGGGGGGGGGGGGGGGGGGGGCAGGAGATGGAAAGATTACAGATAATATCTAGATCTATATATGGCCTTTTACACCTTGGTGTACTTTACAGTGAAGAAGAAATGACATGAATCTCAGGATGACATTCGAACCAGCGGGGTGCTTCACGAGTCTAATTATTTCCTGCATGGTTAGCACGTCTCCAGGAGCCACATAATTAAATAGTGTGGACGCCAAAAGATTAAACATCACATCCTGTGCGTGTGTTTTTGTGATAAAAATAAATAAAGGATTAAATAAAGGATTTCAATTTTCTTTTTACGTTCGCTGTGGTTTTCAATAACAGCAGGGAAATAGAATTATAGCGCAGCTAGATCTGGTTAGCAGCAGGACAAATTTATATTAATGGATGCCATTACTTGGACATGGAAAAAACGCTCGGATGCTGGAGGTCTCTGATAAAACGCGTGAGAGTAATTGTCGTTATCCATCGTCCACCTACAGCTGTTACACGGCTATCTGGACCAGGGACCAGTTTATCAAGTCCTGTTGGGTTGAGCTTTTTCTGCCCCAAGGCTACAAGCTTCCTTACTGTTTTTTCTACCGCTCAGTCATTAGGCAGATGCTACTTTCAAAAGCCACGTCCTGCAAATCCCGATACTTGTCATTAAGGAGGAGGTAGAAGCTGGATATTGCGCGCATGGATGCCTACAGGTCGGCTGTGTGTAGACATTGGAGATCAAACCTAGATCCTTTTAGTTCTAGGGAAAACCCCCTTGCCACTACATTTTCATGAGAGCCTGGAATATGTTCAGTCTCATCCTCTTTCGTGGGGGATTTAATATACTTAACGAATGTGGGCGAGGTGAATGAGAGGCTGACATGATGCCTCCCTCTCTTAAATGTCAATGGGTCATTTTGAGTAATAGATGTTGTCTGTATTGGTGGCAAATGCGCCATCTAGTGTCCCAGAGATATTTCAAACATTGTATCCAGACAGTTGGGAAAAACACATTTTGCAAAAACTACAATAATGCAAAAGTTCATAATGTTTTCCAACAGGTTCAATATTTGATCTGAATAACACTATTCGTAGAAGACACACGCAAAACATTCTATAAGAGTGGGTTACAAGAAGATTTTCTTATGAAACACATACCTGACAGAAGTCCTTTCTCGTCTGGTTCGCTGTCACTGTCCATCAGGTCATTGAATTTCTCCATCTCGGCCAATGACTGGCCGTAGTGAGTGAGCTCCTCTTCCTCATTCAGATTAAACATGTCTTTCTTGTCGTGTTGTTTCTGAAGAATCAACCGACAATGAATGCAAACTTCATCTTAGGACATGAAAATGCATTTGATTAATTCCAGATGCGAAATTGGCTCTTCACAGCAGAATAATAATACATCTGATTTATTTTTGTTTTACATGACGAGCAATCGATAGCATTATACTATAACGAAACTAAAACAAATCTCATAACTACGACATGACAGTTTCCTCCATTTTAACAATACTGACACTCATAATAAACACAGATGTAAAGGACTCACCTGTCTCTCCATGGAGAACCTCTCGAGGATCTTGTCCTCCGGGTCCATATTCGTGTCATATTCTCCAAACCGCCGGTCAATAAACTTATTGGACTTGTGCTTGTTTTGATGTTCCTTGAGAAGTGTATCTTTTCTCTACGAAGATGAAGAGTATTGATATTTTTAACACATACTACCCATCACACACACAATCAAGTCAAATAACTGACAAGCATGCATGATCATCCCAGTGTTCTGACACTGCAACTCTAATGCAACTTTTTCTACTACTGGGTCGGGTATTAGTTATTTTACCTTGTTGATTGCTTTGGACCGAGACACACCGGGCAGGCCGACATCATGTTTGGATTTTCTTCCCAAAACCTCAAATTTCTTCCTGTTAATTTTCACCTCGAAAGGGTTGTTTTTGATTTCAGCAGAGGTCTTGGATTTGCGAACCTTATCCACAAGGCTCCTCTTTTTCTGTGGCTTCACCATCTGTACCAACAAAACCAAGACAATATAAGAGAAATTCTTAAGACATTCTTCACTATTTAGTTTTGGATAAACACGTTACTCGTCTTAACATTACATCCAAACTGTAGCGTTACCTTTCAGACACGTAGATCACTGGGTTTTAAAATAACATCAAGAAGCGGTCAGATCCCAGCACCGTGGGAATATAATTGTGAAACGAATGATTATTATTCTAGTGTTATTATTCTGGTGTTTCCACGTTTTTTCTGTGCCAGCCCTGGTCCAGCGTGCAGGAAGTTGGGGTTAAAGTTGAACACAAGGAGGTCATGAAGCGCCACCGGGCAGTGAATCAATCTACTACAGCGCCTCTAGTGGTCGCCACCAGCAACTGGAAATTTTTGGCTAATCTAACAGGACAACAACCCATTCAGTCACCATCGTACCATGATTGTCCAACGCAAATAGAGGGGAGGGAATACTAAATATTGACCAACTGTGTGATGTTGCGTCACTTTCTCATCTTCTTTTTGTCATAAATTTGTTAAGATCAAAATAAGTAATGACTCATTATCTATTAATCATCAAACTGTTGTTCACTCAACGTGTAACTGGTGAGCATTTATGCACATGGAATTTTAAATACAATAATGCATAGATTAATGATTAATGATCCCATATTAGTTCATGTGTTTGTAGTTATTTATCACTTTTTTTTAAAACATGGCACAAGACACATGTAAGATGTGATTTAAATAATTTAAATTGATCAAACAAAAAACACGTGTACCAAGAGAATACATTTTCACAGTAGTGTGTTTATTCAAGGATGAAAAAGCAACAGTACCATGAAGAATCATTGATTGCAAGTCTATAGATGCAGGATAACACATAAAAATGGAAAATGGGTCAGACTGTAAAAACAATTCATCATAAATGTGTGTGAATCAAAAGAAAGATTTTATAGTGGATAGAACAAAAAGCTTCATCACAAGTAGTTTAGTATCATGTATAATGAGCACAGTAATGCAAAAAAACAATAGTACTGTATAGGGTCGCGAGTGTTTACAGTCATGTAAGGGAGCACAGCAATATGCAGGTTAACGCCATGCAGTCCTTTTATGGGCCTAGACTTCCTCCGCTTGCATGACACATCGTAAATACACCAGTCGTTTTTTTTTTATATAACAAAAGCAAGGATGTATCAGGCCTCTACATTGTCAACCTTCAATATCCCATTTGGTACCTAATGTGGTTCAAAGAAAAAAAAGAAAAGAGGAAGCAACATTTCATTGCCATGACTCGTCAATTCCCCTGGGCAGAGGTTGTCGATATTTCATCTCTTGTCTCGGAGTGGTTAATCTGGCAAGATCAAAACAAACTAATTGTGTTCCCATCATCGATTATACATTACAGAGTAAATACTTCTTTTTTTTTTTCACAGGAAAGTGTCTGCACAGAAGCTTTCAGGACGTAAAACTCTCTCTAAGTGATACCCCAAACATTGCCTATTCTTATAGATAGCAACATTCGAATAGTGACTGAGAAATGAGAAGAAGTGGTTTATAAAGAAAGACCGGTTCACAGTGCTTTCACAGACGTATTGCAGGTCTACGAGAGCTCAAAATAACATCAAATATGAGATACCATTCATTCACCATGAGACATTTGTGTGTAGACTCTGCTGTTCATTGTATTTAGAAGACAGCACCCATGTCAAAAGCAAGCGGGTTAAAAAGTTAAAAAGCAACCGAGAAAAGTGAACAAACCAGTTTTCTTTTTAACCACATTCCTTCATATCGAATAAGGCGATACTGTTAAAAATATAATCCTTGACATTAGCTGTATAGCGGTCAACCTTCGAGATTCGCATCAAGTTCCTAGCAACGCAAGATAAAGCTCATATAGTTATCATACAGCAAAGCAAACTGCTCTATCAATTTGAAAAACATCTTCATAGGTTGGTTTAAAAAAAATTGGAGCAGTGGGAAGCGGTTGTTGGACATTTAGTCATGGATTTAGGTTATGAATGGGTTATTGCAATAGAAGATAGAAATCAGATTTTATTTTGACTGTGGATTAAGCATCTAATCTTCTCAGCACAAGATGGCCGACGTTGTTGCTTGTATCTTGTATCAAGCGGTTTTAGGGGTTGTAGTTTTCCACTTTGCAACCAGTAATAGGAAACAGGCTTTCAGGCTACTCTTTTTGCATTTTCCATACTCAGAAGACTCAAAAGTCCTTTGTTACAATCCCAGTTCATATCAGTAAAAACAGAGCAACATGTTAAAGGCAGGACAACAAAAAGCCTGAAGTCAACATGTTCACGCACATCCAGCGTGTGAACATGTGGAGTTACACGTGCACAAAAATAAAATGCCTAGGCAAAAAACAAAATGAGTGATTACATCACCCTGACCTAAGAAGCCACTAAGAGTTCCAAACATTTCTAAAGCCGCCCAACCTGTTGCTTGATGCTGTATAAAAAATTGGCACACTCTAACAAGGAGACGCAGGTTAATAAGCCAATGGTGAATCTAATATCAAAACGTTGAAAATAACAGACTCCAAGTGTTTGTGAGTGGCCTTTTTTCGCAGTGGGTGAAATGGCAGAGGACGAAAAATATTATATTTATATAAAATAAAAGAGATGTAAGCCAGACTCCCCCCCCCCCCACCCTCCCTCCCAGGACAGACCTATCGCTCTCCTCCTCTAGGCCTCGGCCTTCTTTTTGTTCTTCTTCAGGAAGGACGGAGTGCGGAACTTCTTCTTCTTTTTGGAGGGAGATTTGCTGGGGGACTCGTCCCCGTCCTCCTCGCCGGGCTCCTCCCCTTCCGCCGCCGCCGCCGCCGCCTCCGCCACTACCGCATCCGTCACTACTGCCTCCGTCACTACCGCATCCGTCACCACCGCATCCGTCGCCGCCTCCTCCTCCTCCGGCGCAGCCACCATTTCCGTGGCGACTGGGGCGGGGGCGGAGTCTTCGGCCTCCGGGAGTGCGGGGGCGGCGTCGGAGGGGTCGTCCGGGGTCAGGTCGGGCAGGGTCTGTCGGAGGGTGGCGCCGTCGCTCTCGTCCTTGGAGGTGGGATCCGGGAGGGACTCTGTGATTGGTGGGAAGGGAGTCGAGGGGAGGGGCTAGTCAGTGGGTGGATAGAGTTGACGTGTCTGCGGGACGGGCCTTCACCTTGACTGCTAGGATTATTGTTATTGACCCCAGGAATTAACGTAGCCACATTGATACAACACTGACAGACAATTAACACACTAAATGACCAAAAAAGAAATGCCCAAAAAAGAATTGGCGCCCTTGAATAATTACAGAAGATAATTTTTTTTTAACAAGCTATGAACTATTATTAATTAATTAAAAGAAAACCTTTTTTTTTTTTTTACCTTCAAAACGCTAAGAAAGAAGTTAAAATATAACTTGGAGAATAGATGTTTCACAAACATTCAACTAACGCTACGCTAAGCATTCACAGGAATCCAATGCTCAGGGATGACAAAAAAAGGCAACGCTAACTTCACAAACATCCACCGAAGTCTCCTGAGAGCCATTAAATCATTTCCTCCGGGATCAATAAACTCATCCGTGTCTTCCATAAGGATAAGATTGCCATCATTTCTCACACGCCTCCTTCCCCAACAACCACTCCATCTTATTAAAAAAAAAAGGCCACAAAACCTCCTTATGTGTAATCACATGTTCACTCCAACTCTTATTTTACCTTCATTTATACAGGCAAATCTTAAGGAGTGCGGTTCTCGTGTTCATTTGCACCCTGTGTAAGAAAGAATAAATACAAGTGTCTCTAGAGAGATCCAGAAGAACCACAGCAGCAGCAGCAGCAGCAGCAGCAGTCGCGACCTCAATATAAAGACAAGCCCAGGTGCATCTGCCTCACAGCCGCGTGTTAACCATAGCTTAGGACTTGTATAATAAGCCAGCCAGTCTCACAGTCCCACTGTCGCATTTCAGTTTGTTTACCGGAAGCACAGCTATCAAATTAATCTCCGACGTTGAATAATTACAACAATATGCCACGCTCGCGATCGCGCTCTATAGAAACACTTCACATTCAACAAATAACAACTCGGGGGCATTAATAAGCGCTGTGACAACACAGCGTTTTAATCAGCCACAAACACGACACGCAGTCCGCTGCCCCAAGCCTTGTGAAAAGCACACACTATGTGCACTCAATAGCGGCAAACAATTATAGCCACTTAGAGCACACGCATGCCAACAGACTCAAAATGTCAACACATCGACGAACACAGAGCATTAACCCTTTGTTTTTAATAGGACACAATGAAGGCATATAATAAACACCACAGCCAGGCCTTATGGCTGGTCTATCGGAGAGCCATGTTATCAACAGCAGGAATCTGAGCCAAAAAACAAGGACTATTAGAAATGCCGCTCTGCCTGTAAAGCCCACACTCCAACACTTTGTTTTACCTGGTGAACGACTCCTCTGTAAAGAGAGCACACAGAAAACCCAACAACATTTCTGTAAAGGACCCATACATTACCTGTTGTTTCATGACTGATAACATATAGGGTAAGGTGGTTGGTTGTTTGTGTTGGGATAGGTTGTGAGACAGTGGTTGAATGCAGGGTAGGAGGGTTAGCGAACACAGAGTAAAAAGAGGTTGGATTTATATGCTGAGGGGGGGTTTGTTTCACCTGGCTTTCTCCACTTCCCTGAACACCACAGAAGAAGAAGAAACTGTGGTCGTTCTTGACATCACTACCAACGCATATCACAATACAATGTTATGTCTTTCTTTGAACGAATATGAATTTAATCCAGTAGGTGACTGTGTCAATAAAAGTTGCAAAACATGCTAAACAGCCAATAAACGAGATAAATAACATTGGACTTTTGTGTTCACAATTACTTCTGCCGTTGTGTTTTGGTCCTTCTACTGACCACTCCAGGGAGAAGGGAGGTGCTTGTGAAACCAACCCCACCTCAACAACAATAACCGAGGAACGGGTTCTGGGCCCGTCAGAGAGACTGCCCCCGGGGGATTGGCGGCGGTGAGGCGTCAACGCAGCCAATCGGGGGTTAGTAAGAAGAACACGGTCATGCAGTTGGGGTTGGTAGTGGAGGTAGGGGGCGGGGTCAGTACTGAGGCATGGACGTGATAGGTGAGTAGTTGTGGGAGGAAGGGGCGGGGCTAACGGGAGACTCAGATGGGGATTGGACGTACTTACTATGGTAACAGGTACTCTTTTGCTTTTCCATCTCCTGAGTGAGCACGCAGCCACAAAGAAGGAAAAAAAACAAGCACAAGTAGAAACAAATGTCTATGCAGATCAAACCACAGGCACTGCGTTAAGTAAAAAAAAAAGTGGAAATGATAAAAAAAAATAAAAAGGAAAGAATGGAGAGATTCCATTCCTCAGGGGGAGAGCCCAGGAGACGGAGAATGGAGGTGAAAGGGGAAAGGAGATCGTACATCGAAAGGCACGTGTTATAATAGTGTTCATATTAGATTACACCCCCGCGGGCCCTGAATCCTAGATCCCTCTCTCTCCCCACTCGTTATCTCTAGCTCGCTGTGCTGTGTGATATAAGGTCAAACTAGACTAGTGTTTACATGAACCTTATGACCTGTTACACATGAGTCCTGGCTCACTTTCCAAGGAGATAACATTTAATAACAAACAATATCTATTTATTTGATGTTATTTCTGAGGCCGACTGGCCTTAATGTGAACAAGGCAGATGGCGCTAAGTAAAAGGTGTAATCCAATGGTAATAAGGACCAAGAGGGAACTGTCGGTTAACTCCACTTAATAATGTTAAGTATCAAGTGAAGTTGCTCTAATATAGATCCCTTACCTATGTGCGCGTCGTCTTCGCTCATTTCTTTGTGCTCTACCTAATTACGGTTTTGCATGAATATCATCCAAAACCCACGATGCAACACAGCTATCCTCTTGGTCGGTTATTACAACAACCACACAAAACGTCCCCTCTTTCAAAAAGAGTCGTTTGGTTAAAAAAATAAAAAACACAACACAAAACGCATCGGAACCCCCCCCGACACACGCTGAGACGGACCCCCGAGACCACCCCACGCTCCGCCTGCGTTGTTCCTGTTGTTCACGCACACTCACAGGCAAAACAACCCAAGCCAAAGCTCCAGGCAGCTGATGAGGGGGGGGGGGTCCATGCTCTGCCCAGGCCGGGCCAGGGCAACAAGGCTGATCAGAGTGGGCCACGTACCTTCTTCCTCTACTCGGACCGGGGTGCTGGGTGGGGTGCAGGTGGGGTCCAGTTGCTTGGCCTCCTCCTCTTCCTCAGCGGGGTGCTCTTCGTCTGATGGGGAAGACGAAAATAAACGATCAAACACACATTAACGACATTTATGACGTATAAACATAAGGATGAATTATAAGGGCTTCCAAACATTTCCGTAAACCCGCCGGAAGCGCGCGCGGGGGGGGGAAAGATGCACACAGGGAAGGATTACTTTGACTTTAGAGAAAGTAAAGCCAAAGCAGAACACCCACAACCAACAGTCTCTGTGTCAATCGGCCAGAAACGTTATTAAAAACAGGCTTTTAATAACGTCACAAAGCCAACAAAGCACTAGCCAGACCCATAGGCACACCGTTTCAAGACTGGACTTGAGGTTAGAGGGAAAAAACGTAAGAAAACCTTTGCTTGTGTCCCGACATGAGATCCCCTTGTTGTTGTTGATGCTGCAACACCTTTGTTGTGACCGAAACTTGTCCTAAGCTCATCGATCTTGTAGGGCGTCCATACATCATACATCTCCATATGACCCAATGCATTGTGACCGTCAGTCGAAACAATGAAACCAAGCAAAGACTTCAGGGAGGATTCAAGACAGCATGACGTCGCGCAAGGTCCCCCGCCTTGAGCACCATCAAACACCACACCGTCAAACACCACACCATTAAACACCACACCATCAACCACCACAGACCAGCACCACACACCCCCACACCCGACTTGAGGAGGGCTCTGGGTCCCAGCAGAGAGGGGATGAGTTGAATGAGGAGGGCTCTGGGTCCCAGCAGAGAGGGGATGAGTTGAATGAGAAGCTTGGGAAGGCAGGGCGGAAAAGGGAAAGGAGGGTCTGGTTGCTCTAGCAGCAGAAGGGACTCCCCGTGGTGGTGGTCTCCCTCTCTCTGCTGTACCTGGGCCCTGGCCGGCCTCGGCATCAGCCCCCTCTTCCTCCTCCTTCTCCAGCCCGGGGGCCTCCTTGCTCAACGCTCGGAGGACGGCGCAGTGGAACTCCTTCTGGGGGGACTCCGGGACCTCCTCGGCGCCGGGGTCGGCGGTCTCGGCGCCGCGGTCACCGCAGGACGGCCGGTCGGGCTCGACGGGGGTGCGCGCCGAGTTGGAGGAGGAGGAGGTGAGCGGAGTCGCTGCGGGCGTGGCAGGCAGCGCTGCGCTCTCTGATTGTGTGGACGATGATGAGGAAGAAGAGAGAGGATCGGTGCACTGACTGACAGCGGGAGGGTGGAGGAGGGTTCTCCTTTTGTCTGTTGGGAGGGTGCGCCGACACATGCGGTCGACTCCGACTTCGGTTGGTCACCTTTCCCGGGCACTGAGGTGTGTGTGTGTGTGTGTGTGTGTGTGTGTGTGTGTGTGTGTGTGTGTGTGTGTGTGTGTGTGTGTGTGTGTGTGTGTGTGTGTGTGTGTGTGTGTGTGTGTTGTGTGTGTGTGTGTGTGTGTGTGTGTGTGTGTGTGTGTGTGTGTGTGTGTGTGTGAAATAGTATAGAAAATAGCCGGGGGTCATTGGGTAACCTTTACCTAGGAATGGCTTTATTTGCAAACTGGCATAAAAGACGAAATGATCATCAGAAACAAATAGTACAATGAGAAGGGCGATTCTCTCGAGCGTGATAATGACACGTCAAAGTGCACCCCGATCCATCACATAGGATGGCCCTCTGCGGGTCGCTCGGCCCCTTGTGCTCCATTACCTTCGGGGCCCCTCTGCTTGAGCTCCACCTCCTTGCGGTAGGCGTCCAGCTCCTGGTCCGTGAGCCGGTTGAAGGGGTTGGGGCCCTGCTTGTTGATGACGACCCGTGGCTGGTACTCCTTCTCGATGATGGCTTTGGAGGCCGTCACCAGCTCCCCCTGTAGGCCAAGAGGAGACATGACAAAAACAAAAGAGCACCAAAGGGGAAACCTGTTTAGGATTTTAAAGATTGTGAAGATATTTCTTACATTCTGTGATTCTGTACCGTTTGGCTTTCAGTCGTTTTTCTTTGTTATGATCGGTATGTCTTTATTTGTATGATCTAGTATCATGGTGCAACAGAATTACCTTATGCCGCTTTTCCACTGCATGGTACCAGCTCGACACGACTCGACTCGACTCGACTCAGCTCGCCTTTTTTGCGTTTCCACCGCGAAAACATGGTACCTGGTACCTGAAGTGGCCGCTTTTTCTAGTACCGTCTCTCTCTAGGTACCAAGCGGCTGAGCCGATGCTAAAAGGTGACGTCGGCAGACGGCCGGCCACTGATTGGCCAGAGAGTGTGACGAAGTCACGAGAGCGACATGGCAACCAGAGCCTTATAGCAGCGCCGCAGCCATCTCTGACTCTCTTCTCCTTTGTGTCTTACAAAAAGCACCAGACCGAGCAGCACGAATACCATTGCTTCGATGTCCTCCATTGTTGTTATGGGGGTTCTGTCCACGCGTGGGTTGGGTAGGTGTTGTTTGCGTCGCGTACAAAAATACGTCACGGCCCTTTCGCGCAGCCGACCCCGCCCACGTCCCGGAGGTACTATTTGCGGTGGAAAAGCACCCGCGCTGCTACCGTGTCGAGTCGTGTCGAGTCGTGTCGTGTCGAGTCGAGCTACATGTGCGGTGGAAAAGCGGCATTAGACATACATTTACGTACATGGTATGTGAAAGAACATACAAAATCACCACAATTTAACTTGGTTGGGTTAGATAAGAGCAAGGAATACGATTAGTCACTGCCAACCACGCTGTTTCAGGACAACGTTACGTGTTTAGAATAAAGAAAGATAATTAAAAAATACATTATGACAGGAAAACCACCTCACATAATCCCACCAACAGTTTCCACTTTAAAAATAATAAAAACAAATGTTAATTAGTCCCTGAATCTCAAATCCATTCTTTGCAAATCCTTCCAACCAGGAGGCTATGCTAGGGGTACATCTCACCCGATCCTGAGGTCATTCAATACAGTGATCCTGCCTTGTGGCACCAGATCCCCAGTTGGGGACTGGATCTGGGGGAACGTAATCCCAGTCACAGCGCGTCGGTCTTCCCAAATGGTTCCCAGATCTACGGCGGCGTTTACGTGCTGATTATAATCGATGTGAGATGCAGGTTCCAACGGGTGCTATAGAAGTACCTTTCTAAAAGACTTAGCAGGACTATAGGAGCCGCTGGAGCCCTCAAGGCCTTCGATAGTTTCCGTACAGTCGGAGCGACGTGCGTCCTGCAATGTAAACCCAGTGGGGGGGGGGGAGACCCAGTGCTCAGACACCCACACGATCACAGGTCCTCAGGCCGGCACAAACACATGCACCAATGTTAGTAGTATGGATACCCACGCAAACATAGACACACGCTTACACACATATACAACTGATGTCCACACATATCAATTTGTGCGTACACAAACAATTGTACGGATGATCACGTGCAGACACACAAGAAACACACACGCATCCAGGTATATCAACGCACACACATCCAGGTATATCAACGCACACACATCCAGGTATATCAACGCACACACATCCAGGTATATCAACGCACACACATCCAGGTATATCAACGCACGCACACCCGCACACACACCTTTGCAAGGCGCTAATGATCAATGAAAGGTGCGGAAGCAAAAGACTATAATCATGCATTGTTAGTTTAATATCTTGTAGTTGCACTAGTTTGGTTAACTTCACACCAACTTTCTCATCATGCAATGTGCATGTTAAGGCGCTCGAGTTTTAAAGTCCCCCCTGATGCATTTTAAAAGGTGTATGACGTTCAGGCCACAGTCCATCTGGTGCGCATGTATCATTAATGAATGGTGTATGAATGTGTGTCGAACACACCACCAAATAGAGGTACAACATGCAAACTGCACTCCATTGAAAATGCCTTCCAGGTATACAGACAAACTCTCTGTTTGTCAATTACACGGTTTCCCAAGCAAAAGGATAAATTAAATGAGAATCATAGTATTAAATTAAATAATAAGCAGCCATAAAGTAACCAGGGGAAGATGTAGGGATCCTGAACTTGACGGCTAGCATGACAGCTAGCATGACGGCTAGCATTACAGCTAGCATGACGGCTAGCATGATGTCACATCGTGCTACTCACCTGCCAGAGAGACACTTTCTGCGGTCAGAGAATAAGGTAAGTTACACCCCTTGCTCTAGGTAGCAACACAGAACACTTTTGTCTGCTGAGCTTTAAGTCTTCCACTCTTTATGTTTTTCCGAATGATATTGAATAGGTGATTGATTGTGTACTGGTGAACAGCATTGGTATCAGTCCTCAGTTCAAGCCCTCACTCTACTGACTAGAGTATACTATTCATTCAAGCAGTGCGTTATAGGATGTACTGCATATGATGATAGATATTGTATTCAACAAAGAGACTAATTCAATTGAAGAATCAGTTTGCTGTCAAAATAAAAATAAAAAAGCAAACTAAAAAGCTTTTCTGAATTCTTGCTATGCACAAGACGAAAAACAAACAGACACTCAAAGCAAAACCTCAACGTATTGTACATAGTGCAATACATAGTGGTGGGCCGGGACCTAGCGTACTCAGTACAACAGTCTGTATGGTCGGTTATGGCGGTGGGGCAGGACCAGGCGTACTATTAAACTCTGTAAGGTCAGTAATGATAGTAGGGCGGGACCTAGTGCACTCTTACAGTCTGTAAGGTCAGTAATGAAAGAGGGGCGGGACCTAGCGAACTCTAACCGTCTGTATGGTCGGTTATGGTGGTGGGGCGGGACCTAGCGTACTCCAACAGTCTGTATGGTCGGTATCGCAGTGGGGCGGGCCCTAGCGTACTCTAACGTCTGTATGGTCATAAATGATAGTAGGACGGGACCTAGCGAACTCCAACAGTCTGTATGGTCGGTTATGGTGGGCCGAGACCTAGCGTACGATAACAGTCTGGATGGCTTGTCGTGGAGACAGGGGGTTAGACTGACCTGGGTGAAGGTGCGCTCAGTCACCGAGCCGGCACACAGGACCTGGGACTGGGGCCCGGCGGTCTTGATGTCCTGCAGGTTCTGCTCTCGAATCTGGGGCACACAAGAGAGGGCAGAGCGGAGAGGATTAATGGAGGAATCTGGGGAACCCTGCCGTCACATTAGGAAACCTAGAATGAAGAGTCAACTCACAGTATCCCCAAACAAGTTATCATTTGGACAAAATTATAATAATGACTATAATGATCAGCAGAAGAATTATTAGTGATAGTAGTGCTTTAATTGATCCTAATGTTTTTGCATTGCTGTACGTCAGGGGGCGGGTCTACCTTGTTCCTCATCTCCAGGACGTCCTTGGGGTTGGTGTTCATGGGGATGAACTGATTGGCTACCGCCGCCTGGCGCTGCCCCTCCTCCTTTGTCCACTGTGGGATCGAGACGCAGTTCAAACAAGGGTCGAGCCAACGGAAAAACAGACCCAATGTAAACAATCACGCACGTAGAGACAAAACTACTACACAGGCGAGAACAATACAATAAGAGTCATGCTTGATCAAACGGAAATCAGAGAAGGTGACCATAAAATAACTGAATGGTAAGATGGCCTCTGTCCAGTGTACCAATGATGATGCGCCGAGACCGAATTCAACCTCCAGATAAATAACCAGCTAAGACGATGATGACATCTACAACGCACCACAACAACAACAAAACAAAAGTCCTATTTCAAGGAGAGAGGTTCCGTCAATATCGTCTCATGACAAGTTTGAGTTATGATTAACTAGACGTATGCCATTTGTCAAACACAGAGTATCACTTTGCCCATAGGTCATGTTGTATGCTTGGGCCTCCAGGACGAACATAGCCATAACCCCACTCTGCTGCGTTACCGACAACCGTTCTCCATCATCATCATCATCATCACCATTGATATACTTTAAGATTGTTTAATAAGAGTAATCAACCGGCACACTGAAGGACCAACTGAAAAGATGGAAACGGATGCAAACTTGGTGGAGGGGGTGAGGAAAAGGGGGAGGAGGGGTGAGGGACGCCGTGTGAGGAGGATGGCCGATGGAAGGTGGAGGCGGGCTTACGGAGCGGGATTGGTCAGTGACGGGGAGGGGGCGGGGCTTGGCAGTGAGCTGGCATCACCAAAGTCATTACCATACAGACGACGAGGACAACACAGATACTGAGCGAGAGCGGGGGGGAAGAGAGAGAGAGAGAGAGAGAGAGAGAGAGAGAGAGAGAGAGAGAGAGAGAGAGAGAGAGAGAGAGAGAGAGAGAGAGAGAGAGAGAGAGAGAGAGAGAGAGAGAGAGAGAGAGAGAGAGAGAGAGAGAGAGAGAGAGAGAGAGAGAGAGAGAGAGAGAGCCCACCCGCTCCGCCAAAGACAACAACATAAAAATGTGTTCTATAGTCATCATTGACCTCCACACAATGTGGACAACCCTACACCTTCTACAGATAAACACATTACCAAAAACACTGAAAGAATACAAACTGTTCAATCTGACTTGGGCTTTTCCCTAACGTGGTAATGCTCAGCATAGGGACTGGGATTGGACTGGAAAATAAAATCAATACCAATTTCTAGGACCAATGTAATTGAATGAGCAGCTGTGATAACAAAACAAAACAAGAATGCTGTGCTTCCATGCAGATATTTCCAGACATATTTTAGATGAACCAAGATATACGCCTTAAAGAAACTGTAAACAAGCGCATGGATTCATTCCTTTAGACTTGAAGCTGAGCTGTAAAAGAGCCAAACTAGGAGCTAGATGAGGAGAATTTGAATGACTTGTTTGTAGAGCTTGGAGGAAGGGGGAGGGAGGGGGAGGGAGGGAGGGAGGGGGAGAGGGAGGGAGGGAGGAGGAGAGGGTTCGAGTGAGTATGGGGGGGGTGAACATAAGACGCTTAATACTCACTGAGTAAGAGCCTCACATCACAACACAACACTTCCTACTATCCCAACAAGAAAGGTCAAAGGTCAACGTCATTTGCCTGGCTTCAGATAGATCCACACATGCGACTGGATGATATGTCATATCTCGAGGGGGGGGGGGGGGGATCATAGACAATTTAAAACTGGAAATTAAATGAAGCAAACCGAAATGTACGGTATAGGAGCGGTTGCGGGGGGTTTATTGGGGGGGTGGCAGTGGGGGCGCTGCAGGAACCCCGATGTAGAGGTCATGGCTTAACACCGGCTGCTCCTATTGGCTGCTACTGTACAATACACAGCATGTCCAACGTGTGTCATGTGATGGGTGCAATAATGCACACTTTGGGGGGCCAATAACTTCATTTAGGAATCGTAATTTCTAACATTAAAATACTGTCCGGTCAAAAGGTGCAGTGTGTAGAATGGATTGGCACCCAGTGAATTATCCCGGTGAAATAAGAACCGTTTTGCTTTTGTTACCCTAGAATGAGCTTTCAATTAATTAGGGGGCGGGTCTTGTTCCACAGAGCGCAATTTTTTTCTTAAGTAGCCGAGAATAAACAGCCCTAGAGAGAATGCGTTTATAAAGATGTGTTTTGGTTAGAGCTGTAGGACGGCAGGCGGTCGGTATTCCCATCGCTGGGAAAAGTTTGTTGACTGATTTGATTGAGCTCTGTTGTTGTTGAAAAAAAAACAGTATAATGAGCGATTTTGTATATGGAATGTGCTTCACACTGTTGCGTTAATCTGTAAGCGTGAGAGAAGTTGGACCGTCTCTCAGACTACCTCTGATAGCCAGGGAAGGTGAGCCGGCTCAGTCCTTTCTCCAAAATATCCTGTGTGCTTAGAGGATTCAATGATAACAGAGTTTTAATCTGAGTTTAAAACCGTGTAGTGAATGCTAGTTTGCAGTTTAGGGCGATGTGATGATTAAGTGGGTGTGGGTCCTTTAATGCATCCATTGTTTTGGAGAGGTTTGTTTTTCGAGGTTGATTCCCTGTTCGATAACTAAAAGTACGGTAGTTATCTCTGACATTTCCTACAACAGCTACAGTGTCAATGGTGACAAAGATAACCAATTGTGATGGGTTCAACTGATTAATTCCTTAGTTAGCTGCTACTACATTCTACACACTGAACGTTTAAGACGGAGGGAGTTTTTCTTAATTACCCTAGATTCACTTGCATACACTACTTTTAAGGTTTTTTCTCACTGTAAAAAACTTCCTTACAAAACGGCAACATTAAGATGCGTAGACAAAAGACATTGACACGTACGGCTATCAGTGACTAAAAGTGGTGGGTGGGGGAGGGAGGGGGTCTTGCACACATGCAACAATAACACGGCTGACGTCTGGTGACGTCGGCCTGCACAGTGACGGGCCCGGGCCACGCCTCCTGCGGTTAGCGCCTCTTGGGGAAAACTACAACACCCACAATGCATTTCACTGCACCTCATGCAACACCAAGAGCATGCACAGGGGGGGCAACTGGAGTGGCATCTTGAAGCTTTAGGAGGGGAGAGCTATTTATCTAATCTATTAATCTATCCTACTATGTATAATCCAATATATAGGAGACTAGAGAGGGTAAATATATTACTATGACTTCTTAGTTGGAAATAAAGATCTTCAAATGTAAACAAAGTCGCAAAGACTCTAAATGATGTCCAAAAATACTTGGTGTGGAACCGAATTAGCATCCACGCTACGCTAACATTCTCCGAGAGTCTCAGAATGCCATCCCCAACGGGACCCGTGCATATACACCGCACCGAGGGAGCCGGTGCGGTTATACACACACACACACACACACACACACACACACACACACACACACACACACACACACACACACACACACACACACACACACACACACACACACACACACACACACACACACTCTACGTCAACCAAGAGCACTCTACAATAGGATTGGAACAGTAAAGGTTGAGGCACAGACCAAGCAGTTGGTAATACAGCTCGGCACGCAGACACCGGACGAGAGCGACTGCAGCAAGGGTTTGACGTGATCGTGTGTTATGTTCGTCCACACCTTAGCCTTCGCCTTGGGGCTGCCGGCGCTGTCGGCCCCTTCCTCGCTCAGCGGGGGGGCGGTGGACCGCTGGCCGCGCTGGAAGCTGTGCTTCAGCGGGGAGCGCGTGCCTGAGTCACTGTCCTCCCCGTAGGAGTAGGAGTGGGCGTGGGGAGGCAGCTCGGTGGCATCGCTGTATTTTTTGCCCTTGCCCTGCAGGGCGGGGCAGCGGTAGGGGTAGCCGGTCCGGTAGCCCTGGGGACCGAGAGGACACACACACACACACACACACAGAGGGGACACGTCGTCGGGCTCGTCAAACAGGTCAGGGTTGATCAAAACAAGTCTGGCGTGTGCTGGTCGCCTCGCGGCGAGGCTGACGAAAAGGGTCACGCTACCACAGTCGAACCCGACCGAAATGTGGTGTAGGCGGACCCACTGAGGGGGGTGGTGGTTTGTTTGGTTCCTACCAGGTTGTCCAGCATCCTCATGAGGGCCTCAAACTCCTGCTCCCCGACCTGCCACTTGGGGTGCGTGGAGGTCCCGTCGCCCGGCGTCTCGGGGACACGCGGCCGCTGCTTGTACTTCCCCGGGTCCAGCATCACCAGATTGTCTGGACCCCCAGCGCTGGCCAGGGTCCGCACCTGGAGGGAGAGAGAGAGACACACACATGGGGGAGAGAGGGCGTGAGATACAAGGAGGGACAGTGAGAGAGAGCAGAGATGGAGGGAGACAGTGGGGTGAGAGAGAGACACACACACACACACACACACACACACACACACACACACACACACACACACACACACACACACACACACACACACACACACACACACACACACACACACACACACACAAAAAACACACAGACAAAGAAAAAACATAGAAAGACAAAAGACGACAAAAGTAAACACGATGTCAGTCTGTTCAGTGTACAGCGATCCAAAAACAAACACACACACACACACACACACAGCTTTTAGATCAGGCAGAACAAGCATGCGTGCCCTGAAAACAATAGCGGAGGGCTGTGACCGTGTTTACCTGGATCTCACAGGCGGTGATCAGGTTGTGGATGTAGTAGAAGGCCTCTTCCACTGTCTCCCCTACGGCCACCAGGCCATGGTTTCTCAGGATCAGCACCTGAACAGGGACCCAGAGTTTGTGTGGTTGGTGATGGAAAATGATTGATTTATACTGTTCAATAATTGTATTAGAAGACTGCAACAGTAAGTTTTGTGCTGATAAGACACAAGCCCTCACACGCACACACACCCGCTCATGCACACACCTCAAACCTACACTCACTCAAACATGCACACACACACACACACACACACACACACACACACACACACACACACACACACACACACACACACACACACACACACACACACACACACACACACACACACACACACACACACACACACACACCTTTCCCCCCCCCCCCCCATTACCTTGCTGGTGGGCCCCAGGTTCTTCTGGATGAGGACGCTCTCCTCCTGGTCCACCAGGATGCCTTGGTAGTCGTGGTAGGCCACCTCGCCCAGGGACAGGGCCTCCGGGGAGATGGGAAGCAGGCCGCACTTCATGGCCGACACCTGTGGGCACCAGGTGAGCCACAGTGAGCGGTCTGGGACCAGGCCCATCCACATCACTACATCGCGTTGGTTTACATTCTTGGGAGGGGGGCGTTGATGCAAAACGCTCTGAAGGCCCAGTAATGGTTCCACATTGACGCACTGACGCAATGATCACGCAGGCGCTTTGCCGCAGTCGGGATCCGTTTTGGTTCTGCGTCGGGTTTTAGTGAACGGACCAATCACAGCCCTTGCTGCTGCGCCGCCTTGACGCATGGTTACAATTTTTGCGAGGCGCACGTCAGACCCTTGCGGTGGACGCAAGGAGGGTCCGCAAGGATGTAATGAGTCCGTAAACCCCCTTATGTTGCGTCGACGTGGAACCCTAAATTAGCCTTTAGAAAGAATTGGCCCAACTAAGTGATTTTGACTCTATTGGTAACAAATGTCTTAGGGAAGCCAGGAGAGACGGTCACACTGGTTTGATCCCCCAGACTGGTGTAGTCCTTAAACCCACTACCAGCAGAGAGGCCGGGGACCGCGTCACGCCCAGCGTGCTCCTTACCGCGGCGCCCGCTGAGCTGTGGATGTGCACGATGCACTTGATGTCGGGCCTGGAGGAGTAGATGGCCGAGTGCAGCGTGAAGCCGGCCTGGTTGACCCCCAGGTTGGTGCTTCCCCGGTCCACGATCTCCCCCTGCACGTTCACCTTCACCTGGGACACGGCAACGGAGGGAGGTTAGAGAACTCCCCTCCAGACACAGGCCAGAGCGCAGGGCGCGTTCTTGCCAGAAGTGAGCGAGAGAGTGAGCGAGAGAGTGAGCGAGTGCGCGCGCATGCGTGCGTGTGTTTTCGATGCGATGTGTGCGTGTGTGTGTGTGTGTGAGTCAGCGAATGTCAAGTGCGTGCGTGTGTTTTTCGAATGCAAGTGTAGCGATGTGATGTGTGGTTCGTGATGACCCATTAACATTTTTCAAGATTGCAAATTGAAAATGTTAAGTCAAGAGGAGTGAAATGTACCATCTACAAAAATGACTTTTTTTGAAGTATTGTAAAAAAAATCCTTACCAGACTGGAAGCAGTGACTTCACTGTACAGAAGCCCAAAGGGGACAATGAGAAAGTTGTCCTGGTCCGAGTTGACCCTGACCTAAAAACATCAAGAAAGATTAGATGAGGTTTTTCGTGGACGATCATGCAGTGAAGCCTTTTTGTTTGGAGGGAAAAAAAAACTCTTCAACCAAAGAATTCGACAACCTCCCCTGGGATTAATAAAGAATCTAGGCATCTAGGTGGTCTAGATTTCGAAGATCATCTAAGAAGATCTAGTTAACCTTCAAATGTCCCCCTTTCATAAATCAATTCTCCACACTGCTCGAGTGAAACGCAACGCTAAACCTTCGCAAACAAAACCTTCCAACACCAACGCTGGACCAAAGCGCTACAAAACCGACCAAAAACCATAAACTCTTTAAAACCCCTGCAGACTATATCAGTGCGTCGTGTGTGTGTGTGTGTGTGTGTGTGTGTGTGTCTGTGCGTGAGTGTAGTGTGTCTGTGTGTGTGTGACTTCAGCTGTGTGAGTGTGTGTGTGTGATGTGTGTAGCTGTGTGTACGCAGTGTGTGTGTGCAGTGTGTATGTGTGTGTGTGTGTGTGTGTGTGTGAGAGGCCTTGCTGAGGAGGGTCGGTGGGACGACTCACTGTGAGGTGGTTGTAGATGAGCTGGGACCAGTTGAACAGGTCAGTCAGCCGGTAGAAGGCGGCCAGCTTGCAGCGCAGCAGCTTCTCGCCCTTGTCGTAGGAGATGGAGTCAGAGCCCCGCAGATCGTTGACCGGGGTCACCATGCCCAGGCCTGAGAGGAGGAGGAGAGGGAGGAGGAAGGAGGAGGAGGAGGAGAGGAGGAGGAGGAGGAGAGGAGGAGGAAGAGGAGGAGGAGAATATGCGAGGAGAGGGTGAACAAACAGAGGAGCAGATCATTATGCACCGGGTCTCCTACTCGTTATTAGAACATGCATCGCGTAGGACGTTCTCAAGGTTATAACACACAAAACAACATTGCTACACAGATCTATTTTTGTTTCCGTTTGACACCCTCTGTCAAAAAACACGAGTCAACACTTTTGTACATCATAAACATAAAAAAGCCAGTCCCTTGTCTGGAACACATATTAGTCAACATTTCAACATGCATGTACATTAATAATCGACATAAAGAGAAACCCCATACAGCCCGTGAGGCCGGTCGGGGGGACGACTCACTCATGTTAAGCGCGGCCATGCCTCCCTGGGGGGCCGCAGGGTACATGGAGGGCATGCTGGTGGTCATGAAGTCGGCGATCTGCTGCAGGGCCAGCAGGCTGGTGGGGGTCTTGCCCGTCTTCATCTGGTCCTGGATCATGGTCTCCAGCTCATCGCAGAACGCCTGCAGACGGATCAAAACGGAGTCAGGCACAGGCGCCGCGAACATCCAAGAGAGGCGAAGAAGAGCGCACACGAGAGGAAGCCAACTGCCGTGCGGTTGCGGTTTGAGTGTCGTCCCCTCCTCTACACACGCCTACACTTGGCTATCCTTGGCTCAGCTGCCTCTTCCACTCCGTGTTCTTTTTTTTTAAGGGCAGGTCACATGACACATCACGTGGGCGGGGCACAGAGAGAGAATACACAGGGCTAGTTCTAGCAGATAGCTGAAGGGTTAACCATGGGCTGACAGCCGACACTGTAATGTGTTACACTGATCAGGACACATCACTGGTAACATTGATGCTTACAGAATCCCACATTGATCCTATTTTCAAACGCTGCATTCCAATAGTCGTTCTTTGCTGATGTTCATTTGATAGAAACAGTGGACAACTAACGGCATATACCTAAAAATATCATCGTCTAAATGCTCAGCTGTCCATTGAGCTAGAACCCTCTGGCTCCTCCTAGTGGACAAACATGTTGAGAAGATCTTTCTCCTATTTACAGCAGTAACACAAACAAGGGTAGAGGGACCTCTATATCTCGTCATATCCAATTCATTATTAAAGAAGTTTTGCGACTAAATATTGTTATCCTTTCTCATTATTGACCCTAATGTACAAAAATGTTGAGACACAACTTCATGGAGGATCATCATGTTCATAGTCGTGTTCATGTGTGCTTAAGTGTGTGTGTTTGTGCTTAATGCGTGTGCTTATGTGTGTGTGTGTGTGTGTGTGCTTAGGCGTGTGCCCATGTGTGTCTGTGTGTGTGTGCGTGTGCCCATGCGTGTGTGTGCCCATGTGTGTGTGTGTGTGTGTGCGTGCGTGTGCCCATGTGTGTGTGTGTGTGCGTGTGCGCGTGCCCATGTGTGTGTGTGCCCATGTGTGTCTGTGCGTGCGTGTCCCACCCACCGGACTCTGCAGGATCATGGAGACCCTCTTGCGCTGCTCCATCATGTTGAAGTCCTGCCGCAGGTCGGGGGCCATGTTCCTCTCCCGCTGGTACTCGGGGCTGCTCTCGTCCACCCGGTCGAAGTAGCGCTCCTTGTGGGGGGCCGTGGGTGGGGGGGCCGTAACCACCCCTGCGCCTGAATCGCCGTTCATCCTGGACTCACCTCCTGTGGGGGGAGGAGAGGGGGGAGAGAGGGAGGAGAGAGGGGGTTCAAGTTTTGAAAAAGTCGTGCAGCACGCTTTTCGAAAAATGTCTGAATTGAATTGAAATGCTGAAATTCTTTAGGGACACCGGCCCGTTTATCTTCAACGGCAAGCCCAGTCTAGATTTCTAGCGGAACTTGGGGTACAACATATAAGATTGATTGATAAATGATATCAATGTATTACACGGCTCTTCTGAATGCCGTGGAACGCTCCATTCACTCGCACGGGCCCTTCACAACTTCCGGCAGTCAATTATATTTGATAATTCACCGTTGCGAAGTATAATTGACCGCTGTCGAGGAAAACAAAGGATTTTTTGCCTCTAATGACGTCTTTGGTATCACTCCGCAAGTAGTCTGGTAACTAGTCAACCCCATTGTCTTTGGTTGCTAAGCGACGTCAACGGCAGACTATTTCTTGCTGATCAACACTACGAATGCTGGTTACACATAAATTGTAAAAAGACACACCATGAAGTTATTTTTTGGTTTAGGCAAGTAGCCGTGTACTAAACGGGATAATGTATAGATCGTCACCGGTCGTTGTCGAAAGTAAGCCCCTTCAGGGCGAAGCAAGACACGTTTGCTGAGCGTCGGGGTCCTGTTCGCCCTGTCGGGGCTTATTTTCCCGATAAAGACCGGTGTTCTATACATTATCCCTTGCTTAATTTAAGAAGAATGCCTTCCAAAAGTATCAAGCTTTTGTTTTGCCTTCCAAGTTTTCCATCAGAAAACAATCCAGTTGAATGCTAATATGTTATACTGTATGTCATTTGGACACACTTTTTGATGAATAAGGCACCAATCTCCTCATCTATTTAAGTGGAGGAATTTGGATGAAAGCCGACAAAAGTGTAACACCATGAGTGCATGCAAAGGTTGCCCCACTGCCCCAGTGTGACTCCAACCAGGGCAGTGTTAACCCGTGCTCAACCCGTTGAGCAACACAGGACAGTCTCTAAAAAAAATAAAATAAATAAAATAAAAAGAATTGGACACAGAAGGAAGTACGTAGATAGAAGTACAAGTGCATGACGTGCTCTGCATACACATCCTTGAACATCAGCTGAGTGAGTGAGTGAGTGAGTGAGTGAGTGAGTGAGTGAGTGAGTGAGTGAGTGAGTGAGTGAGTGAGTGAGTGAGTGAGTGAGTCATAATACGATAAAAGAAAGTAAGAAATGGAGAACAATAGGGAAACAATTAGAAACTAATAGGAAACTATGCAAAGGGAAGCCTCTATAATCAATCTCGTGTGATCATTGATTCATTCCATTAACCAGCCCTACTCTACTGTACCTGTACACCATGTCACCTAATGGTACCACTCAATCAGGCTTCTCAGAGGCAAGGTGTGTCCGGAAGAGAGGAAGTGGTCAGCGGGGATGAGAGGCCCCTGGGAGCCCAAGCCCTGAGCTGTCTGATGGACAGTGAGAGAGGCTTCCTCAATGTAACACAGTGGATACTGTAGAAGTGCATGTTGAGTGAGCTAGACAGACAACACCCCATCCCCCCCCCCCCCCCCCCCACTGATCTCGACTCTACTTCCTGTCTTGCCACTCTCAGGACAGAGGGATTGGTATTGATGTCCTGTTCCCCCCTCTGTCGATTTCCTGTGGCTCAAACCACTCCAGAAGGGGTGAAATCACAAAGTCTGCACCGGACAGCGGAGGCCCGGACGAGGTGGAAAGGGACACTGAGACACCGCCTGTGTTTTCCCTCACAGGAAACAGGATGACATTTTGGATACAAACCCAGGGCTATGGGTGATCCCAGTTAGTATCATGTTCAACGCCAGGACTGCCTGAAACAAGAAGCCAACAGCCCAATTTTGTGGACTCTAAATTGCCGTGATTGGAGTGGTAGTCACCCTTATTCAGACAATGGACTACAGTGTGTAGATTGACCATTAGTTAAAATAAAATAGCTAAAACTGTCCCCTCCGCTTCCATGACAACCGAGAGTCAAACTCAAAAGCATGTGACCGCGAACTCAACACAAATCGTCCTCTCAGTGCGTACTTAGATAGAGCTTTTAATACTACATGATGCTATTGGATGATAATGCAAGTTCATTTCTTGATTTCTCAATTCAATCAAATCAATTTCTCTCTTAATCTAAATCCAAAAAAATAAAAATCGACACCTATGGTACTGCCAAATAGCTTTAGTCAGGATAAAAAAGCAGACGTGATCATACTGCAACAAGGACCATCTTAACTACCCCGATTTGTCTTGACACCTTCATAACGTAACCGACGTTAGTGCTAATTTTACACTAGAAATGGGCTCCGATCCCAAACGTGGGCCCCAGCTCACGTTTTCCTCGATGGAAGAAATTCCAGATTGTTGCCATGGAAGTCGAAGCACCGAGGAACACGTCCATCTTAGAAACCACACAGGGGCCCTCTGTATCCACAATAAATCCACTTTGATTCGGCTCAATAGCATCTTCCTTCTGTCTCTTTCTTTGAAACATCTCGTTATAAATTGGGATAAAGTATAGGCAGTGAAAAAACGACTACAGGAGACGGCTGCACTGGGCTTTCCCTCCAACAGTTGTGGTGTGGACCAGACCGCTGTCCAGAGGGCCTGTCCTCAAACAGATCCGGTGTTGAAGGGCCCCCCATGTTTTGTTCCAGCCAACTGGGACATTAGTTACGCTTCAATGCGTCAACAGAGATGGACCTTAGTACGTTTGCCAAACGTGCTCATTAATAAACCAACCCTCAACCCCCGTACTCCGTTATGAATAAGATATTGTTTTACTTTTCACAGAATAACTTTCTCCAAGACGTTTTCCGGCGGGCACAAGACAAGATAATGTGATTACCAGAATGAAGTCAGCTTTTTTTGCCACTAGGCAGGATCCACAAACAAGGAGATTGTAATGTTTCGTCAACGATTCTTATTCTGTCTGCCTGACTCTGCACTTACAGACATTGAGTCTGGAGATTTACTTTTAGTCTTGCAAGTAAGAGAGTGACTTAGAGCCTCAAATCCAAGCTCCTCCCGCAGATAGGTACATTGAATGGAGGATGTAGTTTAATTCAACAACATTTACATTCACCATTAAGTGCGAACTGTGTGATGATAAACCCTTACTGTTAGTAATTTGATAACGTTAGATAACGTGTTTGTTCATAAATGAATATATATATAAATATGCATCAGTTATCATCAAGTTCAAATCATCAAACATTTACAATTTACAGTATATATTTCCAACCAAAGATGACAATTCTATAACAGAAAATTTCATACAACTTTTGGAGATCTGGCCTAAACATTGAATACAGGAGCATTAGACAAGCCTTATAGTTGGCATTTACAAGAGCATAGGTTACCAACAATATGTCCACATCCCAACATTAGACAATTACAGGAGGTTGCAAAGCTATGGGGTAACAGGATATACCGGTACTCCACTCTTCCTTTTGGTTGAAGCTATGCTTATTGAAAACCACCTACTGTCATAATTAAAATACATTGTTGACGAGCAACGTGTTAAAATGTGGCGGAAGATAGGACCGCTCCGATCACTATGGAAACTAAACTCATTACCATGGAAACTGGAGACGGTCTCTCCAGCCATGACTGTTATGTAAGCACAGCTGATCGTATAGCTCAAGCCAGTCTGTGTGGAAACATGCACTTTTTAAAAACAGCAAATCAGCATGTAGACATGTCTACATGCTACACACGTCCTGATCATTTACAGATAGGAGAAAATGTTACATGCAATGTTATAATCTTGACCGTTATAATCAATATTGTGGCCATGCATCATATGCTTTATCCAATTATAGATAATATAATGCACACGCATTGGTCCAACCATTATGGAATAGTGCAGCAATTATACTGAAGATAAGATATGTGTGATTTGCCCACGACAAGAAGTAATTACTGAACAGTAGCATGACTTGTGCGTGGAAATAAAGGAAGAGTTTGCAACCCATTTGCCTGTGCCAAAACCTCCGGATTCATGACATTCGCTCTAGTACAAAGGGTCATCTAGAGGGAGAACTGAATATTTCAACATAGTGGATGTTGATGGCCACTCAAAGTGGAACCATGAAACAGGATAAACAAGTACCTATGTTAGTACTGTAGTATGTTTACTAAATGGCATGCTGCTGTTCTAGATCGGTTCCACTGATTATCAGCTCTGCCCAGGTTTCCCTCTCCCCACATGACGTGCAGAACGGCCGGCAAAACTTCAGGCTTCAAAATGTCCCCACGAAGAACCAATGGATGACATCATCGACGCAGCACCCACACCCATGTTTTGATAAAGTCTGCGATCCAACTGATGTTCCGACCAGACCGACCTTGAGGAACATCAACAACCTCCGGTCCAGGGTCACAGAAGAACTGATATATGAACATAGTGAGAGCCTCAGAGGGACATGAAACAATACACATACCGGTGTTAGTGTGTGTGTGTCTCACACACACATACATGCACACACATATATCCTGACACTAGAATCAGTATCTGCACAGATATACACTCTCCACACACACCGTCACACACACACGACGACAGACACACACAACACTTACACATCACACACACACACACAACCAACGCACACACACACACACACAACACACACACCACACATCACACACTCATGCATCTATATTATATTCTACTAGATATATACACATATACATACATACACACATACACATATATATATATACACACACATATACATACATACACATATATATATATACACACACATATACATACATACACATATATATATATATATACATATATATATATCTCCGGGTCTCTGGCCAGCTGTAAGCATTTCAGGGCAGATAACACCCATTTCCTTCTAACCCCATCTTGGGAACAACACTAATGGCCCTGTGGCCCAACCCGGGTTTGACAAAGGACACAAGGAAATAAAATAAATCTATTTCACCATCCTATACAACCAGGCAGTTCTGTCAATTAGCCAGCACAGAAAGTACGGCATTGAAGAGAGCCAAAAGGCCACCAGGACAGGACCATAAGCAAGCAGAAACAACACGCTTCATTGCAATTTCCTATATTCAACACAGAAAAAAAAAAACAGCTGGTTCCTGCGACAAGTTTAGTCGTGCAGAAGGCTTAGCGAAAAAAGTACCGGTAAATATGCAAATACTGTAGATGCAGAAGTGTTTTTTTTTTTTTGCTATTGCTCCTTGGTGGCTATAATAATGCCTCAGATTCATACAGTAATTAAAAGAGAATTGGGGAATGTGTTGTTCACCGAATAGACAATATCCATACGTAAGTCCAATTGTGGATAGTGTTGTTCACCGAATAGACAATATCCAATATGTAAGTCTCCGTTTGTGATGATGATTGGTCATTGATAAAGGCAGGCATCTTGCTCAAAGATGCCTACAGGTAGTGTGCAAAGATTGGGGTTCGAAAACAAAACAATTCAACTTGGAGTAGAACCCTTCACAAAAATCATGTTAGCTTTCTTAAATATCGTAGTAAGTGCAAATATATGTATAGATAAGCTTAGCAGCAACAACCCCGAAACTATGGGTTTTGGAGTAAATCTGTACATAAAGATATTATGTGGATGTATGGAGGTACAGTCTGCTTTTCTCTTTCTTTCTCAGTTTTGCCTTTGAATGGAATTTCCCTGTTGCCTCTGGAGACTGACGGCGTGATTAAAATGGTTGTCTCAACAACAGTGTGCTCTCATGAAAATATGTACAGACAAAAAAAGAAAATCCACAATCATCGATTTAGCTTGCTCCAAAAATATGCCAGTCTAGCAGACACCCATTGGAAGCACCACAAAAAGTCTTTAAAAACCAAAACAGTACAGCATTCCGACTTTTCTATTTTCTAAGGTCACTGGCTCTATGGGCTTAATGAGGTCTTCTGTTATTCAAGGGACGGCCAATCCAGCGAGGGTCTTTATATCTCACAGCTGGACGCATTGGATGTCATTTCAGGGCAGGAGTATCCCACAAGCAGCCGGCTGTTTATTGTAGGTGTGTGCATGCATGTACGAGTGTGTGCGTTACGTGCGTTTAATAGCCAGCCCACCGTGTTGACCAAGTGACGGAGGGGAAAGGAATGCATCTAGTGGTCTTTGAGCGATGTGCAGCAGGGTGCTGGTTATCTGTGTGTCTGTGTCACCTCGGTGCAAAGTGAAAAAGCCTGTACATCGTCTACAGAAACAATAGATCATATTGCTGAGAATGTAATATCGCTGCAGTTTCAAATTACTTTAATTTATTAAATAATGCCTGTTCTTATGAAGAACACCACCTCCAACCGTGGATTGTAAACTAAAGACTTAACCAAAGAGGGTTAGGAATCAATGGAAGTAAAGAATGAGAAAAGGGATCGCAATGTAATTTAAAAATTAGGGTTTGGGTTATGACACAGCATACTAATACACAAGCTACTATTTGAAACAGAGAGGACTGCACTTTTAGAGTGGTTAAGATCAATATGGAGCCGCACCGCAAGAGGAAGACCATACGAAGGCCCTGATGTTCACTGTGTGAGCAGGCCGTCTCTGGGAGGGGATGGCAGGGCAGTGGCCCCCCTCATGACTTTATACCGGCTGATAGCTCTCAACATCGATCTAGCTCTTTGCGTGTGTGTGTGTGGCCAGCACAGATCAATCATGTTTCATATTTCCCAGTGCAACTGTTCTCTCCCAGCCCAGTGATTGACCAATAGAGTCTTATCTTTGGTACCATACTTGTCCATTAGAATAATTCCCACCACATTTTTCCTTTGGTCAGCAGAAATGCTATATGAGATTCATTCAACTATTGTTTAATCCTCATTTAAACAGCAAGACAAGACACAAAACAAACCTTGGTGTATCCACAGCCACTACTCAAATGTTTCTCAGAAAATGTAATCTCATGGATTGATTATGTTGAGCAAAGCAACAGGAAGGGTTTGGTCCTTGCTTTAACAATTATTTGAACAACAGCGTCTTCGAAGGCTTGTCTATTTTCCCATTCCTAAAGAGGCGAGACCATCAGCAAAACAACATGGTGTTTTCTTATCTTTTTGCTGCAGATTTCAGCAACGACAAAAACACAAGTATGATCTAATACAACAAGGGAATAACTGTTTTAGCTCCTCCCGAGCTAATGTGCTGTGGCAGAGGAGAGGTCAAAGATTGAGGCTGATGGTGTTTGCATGCAGGGAGGGTGGTATCTAGTGTGTAGAGTAATATAGGCATAGTGGCAGTGAACCAAAGGCAGTTGAAATAAGGAACACATTTCGATCTGCACTGCAGTCAAGGGAGTGGACGAAGGGTCCACTAACCCCCCCCACCCCATACAGTGTGTGTTGAGTCAGGGGGTTATGGACTCCCGCCAAACAACCCCCACGCCCAATAGGACAGGAAGTCACCTTCCCATACAAAAACACAGATAGACGGACCGACTCGTATATTGGTGGCTAGGATTGTAGTCAAACTACGCTAATCCTCGGATAGCGAGAGGGGAGGGGCTTCACGATTGCATTTACAGGAGATGTACATTAGTCAGACGACTTAACAGTTTACAGTCCATGTAATGCACACTATGACCTAAAGTGATGCACCAAATGGCCAAGAGGAACGACGATAACCAACGACCACCTATGATGAGATTTTTTTCTTAACATGTAGGGCAAGGCAACAAAGACGTGTGATCAAGCCACACCAGCCAATAGGACAGCCTCGGGGTAATAGGGGGCTTTTGCAATAATGTTCAAAGCTAGCGTTAAACTCGTCCATTTGCTACAACAAGCAAGACATGGGCCTACTATATACACACACACACATCTTCAGACATAGCAATGAGTCAGCGTCATCGATATACACACTCTCCTATATTCACATCAACACACACACACATCTTCAGACATAGCAATGAGTCAGCGTCATCGATATTGACGTTCTCCTATTTTAACTATTTAAAGCACGACGAGCGATCACCAGCTGAGTGTAACCACAACTAACCGATCGACCCCACCATCCATGATCCATGACCAGGAGCTGAACCACCGAGGTCAACAGCGACCACAGCCTAGGCTGACTTTAGAGGGAAACGATAACTAGACCGTTGTTAAAGTGTTAGTTAACGCTTATTACTGCATTAACTAAGGTTAGTTAACGTACCCTCAGTGTTACCGGGAACACACGGACAGAGACACCAGCTTGAAAGCAAAAGTACCATAGAAAGAACACACACACACACACACACACACACACACACACACACACACACACACACACACACACACACACACACACACACACACACACACACACACACACACACACACACACACACACACACACACACACACACACACACACACACACCTCTGCAGACTCCATGGATCGCAGAGCACCGTTAGCATTAGCAACGTAGCTAGCGAGATTGCAATCCGGAGCAACCACAAAGAGAACAGACCGTAATAACTCATCACCTCGTTATAACATTCACACTACTGCACGTATTGTTCGTGAGATCGTACACTGCATTGTTGAATCCAATACGTACCCACTTGTCGCTGGAACAATACAATAAAAACAATGCTCCGCGAAGATACCAGGCGATTTCACTATTTTATCCCCTACTGATAATAAGGGGGATCCTCGCCTCTACTCGCACCGCCCATCCACTGTCTGCCTACTAGGGTGCGGCAAAAGATTAATGCTACGCCTCACCATTGGCTGAGAAGATAATAACACAGGGCAGTTACGACGAACCCGATTGGTAGTCAAGATTTAAGCCCGCCTACAACAATATATTGGTGCAGGGTATATGTTATGTTGTCCTCAGAGTCGACTATTATATAGTCGGCATAGAAATGACTAGAAAACATTAGTTTGCAGTATTTAAGTGTATTTATATACATCCAATGTTTGTGTGCAACGCTGTACTGGGTGTTTGGTTTTAACAGCATATCTCTATAAATATAAATATGAACCATTGGGCCTACCATTTCTGAAGTTGCCGGACGAACAACCAAAGGCAACTTTAAATATAGCGCCCTGAAAAGTTGTTGCTGAGATGTAAATGGAGTAGACCATCTGGTCTCTGTCAGAACCATGAGTGTCAGTCTTGCAATAGTATAATACACTGTATGGGTCTGGCACCCTCAGTGTTCTGTAGTGGCAAGGTATCAGACAAAGCCGGTATGAAGACTTAAAAGGCTTCTTCTAAATGGACTGTCTTTGCAGTGGCCCATTCTCCTTACAATTCAGAAGAGAAAAAGTTGAGTTTAGTTTTATTTGCATCTAAATATTTGAATTATTCAGCAATATTCCATCGAAAGAAAAGTAGGCGAAAAATAAGCAAATACAAATATGGTTTTCGTTGGAACTGCGCCACCAAATAATATACATTTCAAACAAAACACAAAACAAAGCTTCGTTATCCCATCTTGACCGCCAGAGGTCACTGCTTATCTACTACATACAACGGTTTACGCCTGAGTCATTGCTGCTTATATATTAGGTAAGTGTGGTTAGTGTTCTCCCAATGTTATTGCAAATAATTGTAGTTTTAGGCTTGTACTGGGAACTTGTTATATTTTTTAGTCCATTGAATATGAGGAAAATATGAAGCTACGATAAGTTACTGAAAGCCTGGATAGCCAGTGTTGTGTCCATCACAAAAAAAAGATTTAGATCATCATTGTTCATTGTTTATGTGTGTCAAACAGACTACTGTGACATTTTCTCAATGCCATAGGCTGTTTTGCAGCTGCATCTTCTCAAAGCATGGTTGAGCACATCATATGCCAGAAAGATAATATAGGGCTGCATGTCTTCTTGTATTTTAATGATGTAAGCCATTATACATAGATATATATTTGCTGTGGGCCCATAGATCACTGAAAAATCTACTCAGTAGGGGCATCGGATCTCTACACCAACAGAGAGATATGTTCACATTGTACATGACATGTACAATGACAGCCCTTCATTATTAATTCATTAGTGCATAGCGTACTTACAACTGAACATACCATTATCAATACTGCACATGGAATGGGAGTGGTCGACAGCACTATTGAACAGGTTAGTATCACATAGGATGTGTCTATTGTGTGGTTTTATGTTGTACTGTTGTCGGGATGATCGGATTTCCCCCCTTGAGGGAGTCAATAAAATGTTATCTCATCTTACCTTATCTGATGTCTCAACCACCATTGGCCCTTGCAGGGTCTGGTAGCGATTGTATTCTGCCCAGCAGCATGGAGATACCCCATCAGCTATAGGAGCTCTAAATAGATCTGACCGGCAAGTCTGAAGGATGACAGTCCGGCACGGAGATACAACATAGTCTACAGACTTGTTAACTCACTCATAGTCTAATGTTTCTGTATGTGCGTGTCATTTGTGTGTGTGTGTGTGTGTGTGTGTGTGTGTGTGTGTGTGTGTGTGTGTGTGTGTGTGTGTGTGTGTGTGTGTGTGTTGCGTGCGTGCGTGTGTGGTGTGTGCGTGCGTGTGTGCGTGCGTGTGTGCGTGTGTGTGCGTGTGTGTGTGCGTGCGTGTGTGTGCTGTGTGTGTGTGTGTGTGTGTGTGTGTGTGTGTGTGTGTGTTTGTGTGTTTTTGTGTGTGGGTGCAGAAACTGAGAGTGAGAACAACAGTGAAAGAAACAGAGACAGATAGACCGAGAGAGAAAAACCCAGAGAGATTAATAGAGAGAGAAATTTGAAAAGAAAAAGGAAAAAAAAGACTGCAGCAAAGAAGACAAAACAACCCAGACAGAAAGGGCAAATTAATGCAAAAAAGGTATAACCATAAATTGAACCATAATGGATATAGGCCGTCTAAGGGAAAACAGATCATCCACCCTCCCTTATTGCATTAGGAGCTAATCAGCCCACATTCCCCGTTCACCTGTTTCTCTTAGCAACACATGTCACTGTGGTGGAAGATAAGCACAGCTGCTTTTCAATTCAGCCATCACTTAAAGCTCCCTGAAGTCCACAGAGATCTTAACTGGAAGCTACCAAATCAACAGCTTACTCACAGGATAACAAACTGGATTGAGAGACATGCAAGGTATTTGTAAGGGGGGGGGGGGGGGGGGGAGTGCATGCTATAGGAATTACATATAAACATATGCCAACATTAGGCAAAGCATAAAAGTATGTAATACTGCTTGAGATGATATATCTGCGTGATATGCTATTTTAGTTGGTTTTGGCAGGCCAAAATACTAAACTGTTGGCAAATTTGAAATGAGCACCTAACTAAATGTAAAAATACAATTTCAAAAGTGTAATCCACCTGTAATGCAAACTGGCATAGGCCTACTGTTATTGTTTTTTTGCACCAGCAGCAAACGCTGTGGCTGAATGACGGCATTGTACTCAGACTATCGCCTTGGAGTCGCCCTCCAATCCCTCATCCCCCCCTCCTCCTCTGTCTTGCAGGATAACACAAGGGGTCAGTCTGTCCGTACTCGACTTTGTTTACACTCCAGTCCTGCACTAGAGAAAACGTTATGTAACCCTTCGCCCCAAATCAAATAGCGACGTTTAGAGCGCCCACCATACAACCCCTCTCCATACACAATGTGCACTGTCACTAATCTTCTAATTAGGTATATTATTTTGCAATGCTAAATCATCATCAATAGTAATGCTATCGCTATTGATATTCCACTCAGAACTATTAAAAAAACTAAACTTTTAGGTCCTACTTATTTTGATGGATAAAATAAAACACACAAGCGGATAAAACCAACCCAAAAAACATGGCCCTGAGTTTTCATAACGGGCCAGAAACGTTTTGTTTTTTTGTTTTTTTGCTTAATGCATGGGAACCCACATCCCAGTGAGCACCATAGGTTTATCTCGCTCCCACGCCCTCCGCTCCCTCCTCCCACTACAGCCGTGTTAATGCAACAGCCTCGGGGAGCACCGAGTCCAGTCGCCGCTACCAGCCGCCATGCTGAGCAGGGAGACACACAGCAGAGAAACTTAACTTGTCAAAGCTCCTGCAACAACAATCTATCGACTCTTTCGCACTGGACGAAGGATACATTGCATTGAGTCAATATCGGCTTTCCTTCCCTGTAAGTGTCCCTTTTTGGTCTTAGTTAGAGCTTTATTGATCAACTTTGGTCCGCCCGTCCGTTTAGTCTGTTGCTCATGCGGTCTCGTCGGCTTGCAGACTCTGTGCTGCACTTGTTATATTGTGGGATTCCTAGTATAAAGACCGATTGGGTGTTAGCAAATGCAGTCTGTTTTATAGTATTCACAATGCACGACTACTTGTAGACTAATATTTCTAGTAAAAACGAGTGGGTGAGCTTTACATTCAAATGGGATAAAATACTATTTAACGGGTTTTGGAAGATATGCATTAGGCTATGCGGCAATCGCCATTCAAACTTAAAAGTTGACATTTCATGTGGTTCTTTGTGCAACATTAATTTCGAAAGATGGATTTGGAAAAAAAAAAAACGTCTGGATCTCAAGTTGTTCAGTTAGTGATTACAAATCACTGATTTAGGTGCCAGTATGTTGCTCCTATTAATGGCGTTTATATCAATCAACGGAGCTTTCCTTCGAATAATTTGGACTATATTCAAAGCATAAACGTTTTCAGCATGTATCGTCTTAGTTTGCTAAACAACTTCAAAAGAACTGCACTGGTGTGGCCATCAAAGAATATTACTCAATCAAATATAATATGATTGATTATGATTTTTGTTAACAAGATGGCCCAGAATGTAGGGATGTTCTCCCTCTCCCAGCGTGTCTCTTAGCATGATGTTGTTTTTTCTCTCATCTCCTGGAAACGTGTCTGTATTGCAGCTGCGTATAATCGGTGCGCGGTCGTAAATCTTTCACCTGTCCTGTCCATGTCTAGTCAGAGTTTAACATTTCTCGATATTCCCTTCTGGCTTTTTCTGCCGTGAGGAAATTATGCCACTTTGGTTCCTACACACACCTGATGGTCAATATTGCGTCGAGCGATGTTGAGCTGTGGCAGCCTAACCACGAGAATCCGCTCAGAAATATTTCAGAGATTATGGCATAACAGCTGCTATGAGTGCACGGCCCTGCTTTCTCCACGTCTTTAGAACGTGATTAATTAGTGACTGCTGTCCAAATGCTGCCACACTGAAAGTTAAAGAACCTAGCTGGAACTGTGTCTGAGAATCCATCCACCTCCTTGCATAGAAAGACTTGCAGACAGACGACCAACCCATATGTGCTAGTGCCACTGTCTCTAATAAATGGGCTACAGCTGGTCCATCCAATCCTTCCCACTTTAAGGGGGGCCTCAAAGTGTTTATTATTGCAGCCTACCCACTACCACAACCAAGTTCTCTTCCTTAGGTCCTTGGACAGACCGTGTCCTGTAAGGCATGGGGCAGGCATCCAGGACATGTTGATGCAATGGCCCGTTGGCACTGGGGTAGGAATCAGGACATGCCACTAGTCCCTCAGGCGAGGGGGGGGTAGCAAGTCGAGACAGGATATTGCTGTGATGTGTTGCCCCTGCCCACCCCACCCCATGGCCTATCTGCGGTCCACTGAACGGATTGCAGTCTAGTCGTGAACTTGATGTCCTTCAGGGGAAACATTTTATCTGGGTGTCACTTGTTTTGACGGTTTTGTGCCAGTGTCTGTTTATTCTCAGTATGTTCGAAGTGAAATTTGTGTGTCTGAAGTTGCACTTTGACCATGCTTAACCTGAAGTCCATACAAGTATGTAAAAGTTGATTTGACCTCAAAGTTGGCATTGATGGTGGGATCACACCATCAATGGTTCTCTAACTGCCACCTTGGAGAGCTTAGAGAACTCAACATACCGCTTTTCGAAGGGACAATTGACAAATTGACGATGTCTAGATAGAGTAAAGCACCCTATTAATCAAAACCTATATAATAAAGTACGCACAGGAGAAGATGATTATATGATGGCTAATGTAACAAAGGGTTCTCTGTTTCATCTTTTTGGTCTTTGATGAGTCAGTCTGTGAAACTTGATGTTTGGGTAAAAACTCTGATAATGTCGTCACCATTGGATGCATAGTCAGTTTATTTACATGGACTTCCACCAGAAGAAGGCAAGGTTATTGCTGTTTTATCTATCTATGTCTTTATCTATTTTAACATGGCATATGAAACATCTACCATTGAGGAGATGGCAAAAAAAAAACGTTCTTGTCACATTCTAAGGACTTTTACATTCTGTTAATAAGTCAACCGCGGCACACTTTTTTTTAATAATAACACATTTACTAGTTATGAAACGCTCCTTTTCATATTTTCCACATTGTTCGGCCCTGGTGGAGTGGAACGGGGAAAAATGTGTTTACCCCAATGACACTTTGTAATCGAATTGACTATGTAAAGTTCAGTAACCAGTTCTAATGCTCTCGTTTGCACAGCCATTGAAAGCACAAGACTTGCAAGTCTTGGTCAAAATAGCCAGAAGATACTATTCCTTGTAGGGAACTTTGCATGAGCATACTCGTTTGCGTTTTACATGGCCTATAATCTAATTGAAATGGTTTGGAAAGGGGTTTCAAATCAGGAACTGAAAAGACGCCTTGTTTCAAACTCAAACTGTCCCAACAGAAATGGTTCCCTTTTTTTTTTTTCTAACACAAGTTGATTATCTTGATGTCTTGTTTATTTTGGTTACAGCAAAGGCCATTCATCGTAATCGAATTGAAGGTTAACATACAACCCACTACTGTTGGACTTGTTTCTCGGCAAGCGCTCCAGTTTTAGAGTGGCCTTGACTGTGAGGGCCGCACTCCTGCTGGGTAGCGCCCTGTTAGAGATCCTCCTCGTCTAACATTTACCTTCACACGCCGATAGCAGCCATTGTTCTCCCCCCCCCTCCAACCACCTCCACCGATTAACAATTCTGATTAACCTGATTCTTCCCCCCCCCACAAGTACATAATCGTCCTATCCTCTTACTTTCTCTCTAATGCCCGAGCTACCCAAGGCACTGGCTCACATCACGCCACCTTTCAGGAACTTCAAGACTTTTATGTTTTATTAGCTCCTCGCTGTAAGTACAAAATCCACAGGTATTTCGTTGGAGCCGACATGAAGCTATCAGTCGCTCAGCATCTATGGTAATGTGGGCCCGGGGGACAGGAGCCCGTGGAGGCTGTTGCTGTCCATTGTGCTGCGGTGTGAGTCACAGAGCATTACAATGCAGAGGACCATTGTCTGTTATCACAGATGATGAGGACTCGGGGACGACCCCTTTCCAAATAAACGCCTCAAAGCCCCACCCTGGTAAACCAGCCCTGGGTCATGTTTGGATCAGTCCTGGGAGTTGAGTGCAGTGTTGTGTAATAGCCATAATATTTAAAGTGGACATATGTTTTGATATAGATATAAACAGAACAAACTGCCGTTAGGACAACCTGTGTTTTTTTTTTTTACAGCCAATAGCATTGTTAATAAGTGTGGAAACTTTGAATACGTACAAAGGTATAAAATAGTGTGCTTTTTGTGTAGGCAGCCATGATTAAGGCTCTAACAGAGGGTTTTATCAAAGTTTCCGTTTCTCCGTTATTGAGAAATGTAAAACTTAAATTGAATATGATTTCAAATGCGAAAGGTCACTACACCGTTCGTAAGTGCTGCATGCTTTAAAAAAAACCTGCACCTTTTTAAAAGAGTGAGTACTGTGCGCAATGTTAAACTTTCAGAAATCGTCAGCTTGTTTTTTCTTTCCCTGGGGTGAAACCCTGTGCGATTTGAATTGTAAAGCAGCGAACCACCTTCTGCTGCACAGCGTCAAACGTTACCTGAAGGGACAGCTGTTGTTGGATCTAGAATGCGTCTCTATATCCACCCTTGGTACAAACACACACACCCAAGCACGCGCGCATAAACACACTCTCTGACCGCAGCTCAGTGGCCATCCCCTATATTCTAGCGGAGATGGAGCGAGGGGGGGGGGGGGCATCCATCCCTATAACAATAGACACACTCTCACACACATGCACACACAAACCTCCCCCCATCTCCCATCACCCCTCCCCCTCTCTTGAAGAAACATGTGGCTTTGACGCCTTCCAGAAGCACCATCTCGGCACTGGCGTTTTCCTTTTCCCAGCCTCTGTGTGAAGGAAGGGGAGAAGAGCGATATTCGTCTCTTTTGTCAACGTTTATCTTAGCACACGGGATTGGGATGAAATGGGCAGCCGGCCAGAGGCATATGCTAGCGTGGTTAGAAGGGTCTCTCTCCTCCCTCTCTTCCTCTTATTTCAAAATGCAGTCTCCTTTTGATCTCAAAGGTTACGGTGGCGCATCGGTACTTGGAAGGAGGCGGGCACTTTAAATGAGGGGAGTGTGTGTGTGAGTGTGTGTGTGTTTTGTGGTGTGTGTGTGGGAGAAGAGACAGACCAATGCACGACTAGGAAGCAGATTTCATCACGGTGGCGGTTGTGTGGTGGTGAGGGACCGGGGGCTTGTTTGTCATGAGAGCCAGCAGGCTGTGAGGATACTGACACCCATTGTGCACCACCGTCTGGACCGCAGACCTAATGCTGTGAAGGAGCTCTGGACCTTTTACCTTCCTCTGCCTCTTTTCTTTTTATTCAACCGTTTGTGACTGACTCTGAATATGGTAAGGTTTGATACGGTGTGAATGAAATCAAGGGTTGATGTGGGCGAGTGTGTTGTCAGGAACAAGAGGGGAAAAGGGAAATGTTCTGCTCTAGGTGGGTTGTTCACGTTACTGTGAACTTGTGCCCATACTATTTTTACCCAATTGTGCATCTAGGTGTTGAATAATTCAGCGCTGTGGAGGGATGGCCATCATCCTCTTGCTGCGGCATATAGTTTGGGTGCACGTGGCTTGTTTATGTGAGAGGACAGCTTTGCCTATTTATAATCTTTACAACGAAGAAACGAAAAATTCTTTCGATTGGATGATTGGATTCAATTGACTTATTTGGTAGTTATGAATGTCAGTGGTTCTATTGTTTCATTGGAATTCATATTTTGCCTTGGGGTTTAATTGCAAATTACCTTTTTTAAAAAAGGAACGCACGGTTCCATAACTTGGAATGCAACCTTTCACATTGTCTGCTGTTGTTGTTGCCCTAAATATTGCAGTGGAACCAGCCCACTCGGGCTATTTGTTGTTGGGAACACGGGGCTTGGAAGGTAGATCACAGCAGTCCAGACACTTAAAAGGGAGCGGTGCTTTTCCCTCAAAGGAGTCCGACCCCTGGCAGCGATGTGGCCATCCCGCCTTGACATCCATTTAGATCCTCGTTGTGTAGCCCTAACGACTAGCTACTACTAGCTACTAATGACAGTGGTGGTCATAAGTGCTTGCTCAACAGCCACCCTGCGTCGAGGCTTTTTAAAATTGGATCAATGAATGTATTTTTGCGCTGTCAGCATTTCCCAGGGTCTTTGTCTAGGTAGCGCTAACATGTACAACACAGCGCTAGGTGTCAAGTTTGTTTACATACCAGAGAACCCTTATAAATGATTTACGGCCCCGAAAGGTGTTTCCATGTGCATGCTGAAGCACATTTTGATCACCTCAGCAAAGCCGGGTTCTCCAAAAGGGAAAGGAACACGGCATTCCTTCTGGGAACAGGGAAACATGGGAGGGACATGTCGGGGAGCGATGGTCGGGCTGGGGTAGTCAGAGGCCCACATCATGAGGCAGCACCGAACACAATCGTTTTTTGTGTCCTTGTATGTCATGCCATGAGGTTTGCTAAACAGACCTATGGTGCACTTGTGTGGAATATTTTGCGTCGCCATCTTCCCGTGAGGCTGTTGAAATGAGGCGAGCCAAACCATGGATTGAAGTGTTCCCTTCTAAGATGTTGGACCATTTCCCCCTCTTTGGTGTATTCCACCCTATAAAGCTACAACGTTGGCTGGGCGTATCTGTTTTTCCCACAGTGATGCAATTCACCACTTTAGAAAATTCCTATAAACCCTCTTTTTAAATGTGTGGACGGTGATTATTTTGGTGGTGTCAGGCTATTTGTTATGCTGCCTGCCAAAAATTATTTAATTTGAAGAAGGTGTCTATGCTCAGTCGACTCCTCTTTCTGACGTAACCTGAAGCCAGCATACAAAGGAACTGTAATCAAGACAGGCCAACGTGAGCATTGAGCAAAGATAATATACACACCAGTGCAATGCAATGACAAGTCCACCTGAAAATGGGAGAGACACAAAGTGCACCTTTTTTTTATTTTTTGAACTGTAGAATAATTGGAGAGGAGATGGCAGACAGCTAGACAACCCCCATCCAGACGAACTGCCGCTGGCTTGTGTCTGTGTGTGGAAAGACCCTTTCCCCTTTCCTGAAGAGGGAAAAAACAATGAGGTTAGGTTCAGGGGGCTCCTGAACCTAACCTCATTGTTTTGTTTTTTTCCATAAAGCAATGAAGCAATCACTATTGAAAAATGCATTGAAAAAAACCCTCAGGCTCTTTTTTTAATTGTCTTCTCCGCATCCTGAATAGGAAAACCAAACTATCCACCCGAATGCCACGTCTGCTATGTGAGAAAGCGAAGGCGGAATAAAATGGATTTGGTCTGATAGAATAACGTAATACTGTAATAATCCTATATAGGATGGATGAGCTGCTGTACTAACGCTGTTTAACTGCCAGTCAAAAGGATTCTGTTCAGTAGAAGGGATTTTCTTTCCAAATCAGAACGCTAGACCGCAACAAGGATATATCTGCTGTTCGGTATGAGATCCCAAATATGCTCCCACAGATCCATCCAATATTAGATTTACTGCTGCAGACATCAGTGTTTCCTGCAGTGTTTGGGGGAAATGACAGTGATGCATCTACCGTGTGTGTGCTTTTTAGGAAACGGGAAGGCTTTTTTTTCCGACTCCTACAGTTGTGTGTATTAGGTCTTATCTAGTCTATTGAGACCAAAGCGTCTGCTACTAAATAATTAAACCTAAATATATTTATCGGATATGTTATTATGCATGCATTGTTTCAGGGCATCTAGATGGATTAAAACATGCTTAATAACCTAGCGGTTAGCCCGACCCCGTTGTCATTGCTACTTAACCCACATAACCTCCTGTGGCGGTAATTAGATTTGAAGAGATTCATAAAGCCAGCATTGCCATTCTCCTCTCTCCGCACTTGTTGTTGTGCTCCATTTGTACTAGCTAGCTAGCTAGCTGGCTGGCTGACTGGTGGGTCGGTTTCCCCGGTAACCATGGCAATAAAATCCCCATTCCCTGAGCGTTGATTGTGAGCAAGTCAGGCATATCTGCAGAGTTCGCCGTGGTGCCCGGTCCTTGCAATGGCTCAATCCAATGGTTCTTTTGTGTGGAGACGCTCCATTGTTCACAGTCGCCACCTTGTTAAAATAAGTGGTGCAGGGAGCTCTGTGTCCCGAAACAGGCCCGGGAAGACCCGCAGACATGGGGGGGGCCCTGCATTCACTCGTTTGTTCATTCGGTTTTTGGGCTATGAGACTGATTTAAATGGATAAATTGAATTATAGATTCGTAGACATGATTTTTTGATTGTTATTGAAATCCAGTAGAACTTGAATCATTCAAATCTTGTATTTCAAATACATTTGTTTAACTTTAAGATAAGCTTGAGGCTTTATCTAGAATTGTTTGCTATCGCTTTTTTTTTTTCCGAAATGCGAGTCAGACCTCCAGTCATTGCTGCTTGTCTTTTATAAATGCCATCCTGTTCAATTAGTGTCAAGATGGTCATTTTTGTTTTGGTCTCCTACAGAACACTGCTGTGACGTTTGCTCCGGGCCTCACCATCCCCACACCTCAGTGACAACCACCACGGGACTTTAAATGAACCCATACTCGCTCGCTGAAGCCATGACAGACAAGTAAGTGGCTCCTCTTGACTGTTTATGGGTTGGTGGTTGTGTGTTTTCTTTCTTCTTCCAGCCCCTTACTTCTGACAGAAAGCCCCCACTGTACTCGCCCACTTCTGTTCCGCGTGAAGTAAGAAGATGATGGCGGTGGGAAAACAAATGTTTCTGTTGTCCTCCTCGGCGATCGCGCTGGTGTGTGTGTGTGTGTGTGTGTGTGTGTGTGTGTGTGTGTGTGTGTGTGTGTGTGTGTGTGTGTGTGCGTGTGCGCCATGGGGGGAGTCAGATTTTCTGATAGCGACAGAGAAAGCCGGGGTTGGGGAGGGGTGGGGGGGGTTGGTACGTACACTTTGTCACTCCCAAGATGTCTTCCAGTTGCACCGAGGGCTGATTAGCATTTCGGTCTGCAGTGCTGGAATGTTGGATCTTCTGCTGCTACACACCGGTTGTTGTTTTTACCCGCCCATAAGATGTTTTAGAAGCCGATGCCAACCAAACCAGCCACACCTCATTTCTATTCCTCCTTTTTGACTTTCTGGTTCTTATCTCAATGTGTCTTGAATCGGTTTACTTGTTATTTTAAATCATGGATGTAATTTTCTGGTGGTTTTGTGAATCCCTGCTTCCAGCACAGTTTTCTATTTGTCCTTCTAATGGCGCTGTCCATGCCTTGCAACGTTGGCAATGGACACATTTGAAAAGCTTTTTGGGTTAATAGTTGACCTGCGCCGTTACTGATAGATATATACAGTATATGCACGCGCGCGCATGCACGATCTTCACCATGGGATGTGTGCGTGAGCAGCAGGAGTATCCTGTGCATTTCCCCCTTGCCTGTCAGGCCACGGCAGCGCGCCCTTTCGGTGCGCTGCCTTGCCCAATGATTAGCCAGCCCGCGCCGTGCCAGCGAGGCCTAATGTGTATACAACACATACCAGCGCCGCCGACGCACCTGTTCACCCTCTCTGGCGCGAGGGACGCCTGCTGAAAGGCGAGCGCTGGCCTCCCTCCGCCGCGCCACAGTGGGGGATATTACATGACAACACGGGGCTCAGGGCCGTGTATTTTTATGAACCCCTGCTCAAAGCCAGCAAAGACCAGCAGACTGCTTCTTTAAGTAGTTCATAGAGGTTTTCCTAGAAGGAACAATTTTCCTTGCTTGCCGTGATCGTTTTTTGTGTGTGGGAATGTTTCAATTGTTACCCCCGAACCGAAGCCCGTTTTGTATTCGAAGCGCTGTGTGGATTCGTGGCGGTTTCTATGTAAGTAATGATGCTGTTGACAAGGCGTACCCCCCCCCCCCCCCCCCCATTGCCGCTGTGGTATCCTAGCAACTGGGACGGGGGTGGAGGGGGAGAGGGTTGTCAGAGTTTGGGAGTAGAGTTGGGGTAGAGGGGGGGGGGGGTTAACTGGTGCGTTGCTTGCACTATTCCAAGTTTTAGCGGGGGAGGTTGGAAGCGGGGGGGGGGGGGGGGGGGGGGGGGGGTGAGAGAAGAATGATAAAATGTTATTTTGAAAGGAAGTGAGGGAGAAGTTGAAGGACCCCCCCCCCCCCCCACCCACCCCCAAACCCACCAGTGACAGCAAACAAAGCCCCCCTCGCCATGTGACTACTTGAGATTCATACAGAGCGAGGACCCGGCTCCGCTCCCCACATATCTTCGTTCTTGTGCACACACCCCAGGCCCCATTCTCCCCCAGCCTTGCCCCGGCCGCATTACTAAATATATAACGCTCCCTCCGCTCGTACCTCTGGATTACACCGTCTTCCCAGACACAAAGTTCCAACAGCGCCTGGTTCGAGGGATGCCTTTTAAAATGTTCAGCCTTCTAGGTTGCAGCGTACACTAAGCCGTTCTTTTGCAATCCTTTATTTTGTCTGAAAAAAATGTCTGAAACACGGATATTAGCGGCCCCCCCTCTCCCTGCTGGAGGAGACTTAATCTTGGGGTCGCAAGGGGGTTGAATGGCCCTTACCGGAATGGCCAGCAGTCCCAGTGATGAGTCCCCCCCCCCCCCCCCCCCCCTTCCCAGTAAGCATCCGGCCACTTAGTGTATCCGTGTCAGCCGTCCATAGCTCTGCATGTCTGCTGTATCCATGTCAGCCATCGCGGTGCTGCACCCCCACCCCATAGCCCCATATAGCCCCAGCCCCTCTAGGCACCATACACCCCCCCCCCCCCCCCACCCCCTTATACCTGTCAGTCCGGCGCAACTGATCCATTTCCAATTGGAAAGTGTCCACTTGAGCTTTTGACTGAGCTCCTGTAGCCCCACATAATCTATTATCCATTAAAAGACAGCTCTGGGCTCTGGGCTCCCGGCTGCTGGGCATGGCAGCGCCGGGATTTACAGTTTGGAATCGCACGGCCCCCATCCGACGAGAACAAAGTCTGACAAACTGTTAATCGGACATCTGTTGCCCTTCCTACTGCGGCCGGCATCGTTCAGCGGACACTTGGTAAATCAAGGCCGACAAGAGTTCTGTACCCCACCCCCCCCTCTCTCGTGTCCGTCTGTCCGCCATCGGCACTGGAGACCTGGGGTGTCATTGTGTTTGTGGTGGTTTGTGAGTTGGAGGAAGGAGGGGGGTGTGTTTGAGGAAGGAAAGAACCAATACCCTTGACACCTTCGTCCTTCCCCCATCAGTCATCGGTCTGAATGTCTGCCCACCCCCGTGACATCGGCACTTCCTCTGCCCTCCCCAACCGCCGCGCCCTGTCCGATGTGTCACTATAGGGCGAGGCGTGGAGGTCACTTCCACTCCCCCCCCCAAACCCCAACCCATGCGGGACGCCTAACTCAATAGAGACGTCTGATGTGCTGCTGTCAGCTGGGGTTGGGGGATGGGGAGGGGGCTTGCGCGGGAGGGTCACTGACTATACCACAAAATGATATACGGTCTGTCAACTTTTTTGGGTGTTTTTTGCGGGAGTTAAAAAGAGTGTCAGTCAGAGCGTTTCCTTTCGGATGTCGTCGGGGTGGACGGCGACCTATGACCTTTGGGTCGTCAATCTTAGGGCGCAGTCTTGTCTGCAGTGTTTCGTTGTTCCTTTTGAAAGGACGACAGGAGGAAGCCAGTTGTCTTGATGTGCATGTCTACGTGTTGTTCATTTGTCTGCGTGTTGGGTCCGAGATGGGATTGCAGTGTTCTCCTCTCCGTTGGGTCTTTGTGTGGCTGACTGTGATAAAGTGGCTTCAGGATGTAATCAGCAGACATGCCTCTTGACCTTGAGCTGAATAAACTGTATCACAGGTCATGGGAAGCCTAAAAAACACATTGTCAAGTGTTAATTTCACTCAGTAGACTTCACTCAGACTTATAACTGAGGGAGTGGGAGCAAATTATTGTTACAATCGCAATTGTAGTGACTACGAAAAGGAACTAAAAGTGTCTCACAACCAAGTTTCCAAATGAGTGTAGTTGTAGTAGGAGGAAGGGCAATGGGAATCCAAACCTTCCATTGATATTAGCTTAAAACGCCCTTATTTACGAACCCACAGTGACATTTCAGTTGATTTTTGCTTTATTGCATCGCACAAGAACGAGGACAGATCGGCGTGCATATTTAAAGAGTTTTCTATTTTAATTACTAGCTCTCAACTGTGATTGGGTGAATCAACTCATGACATCGTTAGTTCTTTGTTAACAGTGGGAGTGTGGAAGGGGTGGGTTGTACAGAGATGTACCTCACCAGGGATATGCTAATGAAACGCCGTGTTTGGGTTGATTTGGGTGACCTGGATATTGGCTGTCTGGCAGATTGTTTCCCTGTCAGTGGAGAATGGTTGGTTGGTTAAAATGGGGTCCCAACGTGCAGTCTGTCAGTTGGCCGGCTTTTTATACTCATAAATAATGCATGTTAGGTACAACTGTTAAGTTACAGCCGACCTTCTGTTCTTTCTGTGCCATAACATTGTAATAGGGTATTTGTGTATGTTTTTTTTGTGTGTATGCATGTGGAGTTTATATTCCTATTTCTATAGATGCATATCTTTGCACATACAAAACCATTCCACAAAGTTTAAAACCACCAATGGTCACAAATGATATAGATTAGTGTGTCTATCTGTGGTTTTAAACTGTGTGGAATGGTTTCTTTCAATGCCAATTCAAGTCTTTTCTTTCTGCTAACGGTGAGGTGACTACTGCCAGGCCTCCATAGAGTCAGTACGCTCATAAAGGGGGGGGGGGAATTAATGCAGTCTTCACCGTTTATATTCTTTAATTTCAGCAAAGGGGGAACCCTTTGACTTTATAAAAGTTGACCGACTGCAAGTGAGGATGAATGGGAACCCAGCCATCTGTTGCTATGGCAATAAGAGGATTCCCTCTAATGTTTAATCCTGTTTCCTTTACAATGAAAGACATATTGTACGCCCGTTGGAACCCGATACCGCGCAACCCTTTCCTGTTTTCTTCGAACTGCCGGGATAAGTGAAGATGGCCATGGGAACAAACTTCATAAGCGCTTATTAAAAATTCCTCTACTAAGCAGTGACTCACTTTAGACAACCTAGTATTATATTGTGTTGTTTTTTTTATTAGAAAATAGTATAACGACGATAACGGAAAGTTCCAGGCCTTCAGTGTCAGTCAACTAGTGTGATTCAGACCTCCCCCCCCCCCCCCCCCCGCCTCCACCCACCAGCTTGGAGGAACTGCTTGTTCCCTCATAACGACCTGCTGGAAGATCACGGTGTCCACGCCAGGGTGTTGGAGTGGTTGAGGGGGTGCTCGGAGGACATTCAGTCAGATGCCATTAAGATGGCAGCCATTACGTCTGCTCTGGTTTGGAAAGGGCACGTGAAACCCTAGGATGAAGTTGGTTCGATTTCCGAAAAGATGTGTTGGTTTTGCAATAAGTGTCTTTATAACTGGGTGCGGGTGTATGCGTGCTGGTGTGTGTGTGTGTGTGTGTGTCTGTGTCACGCAATGTGAACTGTGATTTGTTTATGGCAAGCTTGCCCTAACCATGTTCTTGTGACTTCGGTCTGCAACACACACACACACTCACACACACGCACTCGCATATCTTGTCTGACCTCTCCGTCTCTCTTCCCTCCTCTCTCTCTCTCTCTCCCCCCCCTCCCAACCCACGTAGCCTGAGGATTTTATAATTGTCTCCAGAGGAAACGCGCCGTGACTTGGTAAGGACCCGCAGGTCAGACCTTCTCCGCCTTCTGCCAGCTCGCATGCGACCACAGTAATGCTGCATGCTTGCACAGTGCTCCTGCCATGCCAAAGCTCCTCCCTTTTTATTCATTTCTCTATTTTATTATCCCCGATTATGTTGGCACACCTGGGCTTTTGCTGCTGGAACTAAACGATTATGATTGGGGGGCATGTCGGCATGATTTCCGTTCTTTTGGTTTGGGCTTTTGTTGACGAGTAATCTGATCAAATTATGTTTTTTTTTTTGCACAGTTTCTTTTTATTCCCTGCTGCTCTTCTGTTTGACACTTGTTAAAGGTGACTTTTATGAACTCGACATGACGTCTTCATGATTGAAATCGAATCAATGCTCAAATGTTTTTTCAGTTGCTGCTTTTTTTTGGGTGTCTTTTCTCGCCATGATGTAAGGCTTAACCAATGACTGTCTCCGTCAACCTCTCGTTGGTTTAATCAGGTCTGAAGTGGTTCTCGTTACAATTATGTACCAATCTTTCTTCCCCCGACCAGGTCAACAGGAATCCAAACTATTTGTAGATCTCATTACAGGGGTTGCCAACGTGGTGTTGCACCCCACTATCCCACACAGGAAACGGCAAAATCAGTGTTTTCCATGCAAGTGTGAGTGTGTGTGTGTGTGTCTGCCAAAAGGAGGGCAACCCAGTTGAAGTGTTGTGGCAGCCAGCGTGTGATGGACCGAGTTCTCACACACCAAGCCCCCCACCCCGCCCCCCCATGCTCTGGTTTTGTCCCCGCTTCCCAAATTCACCACCATGAAATTGGTGCCTGCTAGGAGCAGTTTGGGAGAGAAAGAAAAAAAAAAGCGTTCCTTAATGGCACGCTTGTGAGAATATATAGCACGGGGGATCGTTTAAAGTCGCTGAGGGGTGGCTATTGTCGTCGGAACATCTACCTGTTTTATCTTTGGCGTGTTCACAGCACGCCCTATAAATAAAGCTTACAGCGTTCAGGTTTTATTTGTTGCCGTATTACCCATGACCAGTGGAGAAAAAAACACAACAATCTGGTGCTGTGAGCGCCCCCTCCTCGGCCACCTGGCCCTTGACTTGTTGCCTTTCAGGAGATTACCAGCCGTTTCTCTTTCATTTAGCCACAGCGGACCACACGGCATTCCACATGCTTTCTGGGGAGGAACGCAGAGACCTAAAATAGCAGGCCGAGTGTACGCAGCAATGGCGCTTTAATGTCACCCTGTAGCTTGAAGGAAGCTGCATTAAGTGCATGGCTATCCCCACTGGTCGTTCAATGTTTCCTTTTTCTTTTATAGGACTATATACGAGCGCCATAATAAAAGTAGTTTGATGCGTTGTGCTAACGTACTATGGTTATGGTAAAGGACTGTGGCTATGTCCAGTTTTAGTGGGTATTTCCAGTTTATATATCGGAGAGTATATACATTTTCTGTGGGCGGCACGTTATGTAATCATGTAATTAGTTCTTACAAAAGAGAGCGGTCTCTATTGTGTGTTTTTTATTCCCATGAGGCCTGATGGTTTCCCCTGAGGCTTGGCTGTCACATCAGTTCCCAGATCAGATCTCAATAGTAAAAATTCCCAAACGTGGGAATGTTTAATCAAGAGTAGAAGGACACCATAAAGTTTTTAAATTGGGGCCTACTGGAAGTACATTGACATCCAGAACTTGGGGGTCCACACCGTACCGCACCCCGCTTCAAGCAGCATTTATTTGTGCTTATGTTTATAGGATTATTCTTATTTTCTACCTCTCTCAAGGCCATGTGATCGAGAGGGAAAGGGTGTGTTGTGATTTTCTCAAAAGCTCCCCGTCGCGGGCACTAAATATACCCTTTACAGGAGCGGACCCGTCATTTGCCTGTTTGCTGTGGCTGCCTGAGGTTCCCTCTGTTGGCCAGACTTGGCCCCCTGAGAAACCCAGTGATTATAGAGCCCGGCTCCCCTCTCACGGCCCCTGTGTTGTGTCGGTTTGCCGTCGCACACGCTAGCCCTCTTCATCATAGTCTGACCGTCGGTTGTCACTGTAGAGCTGGGGTTGTTGAGGATTTACACCAAATGGAAAGACTAAGTAAAACTAAAATAAACATACATGGCCAAAAAATGAGTAGAGCTTAATATATTTTGGCTATAGTCCTGGTTCAGTGATTTTCTTTTGTTTATATTTGTTTTTCATTCAACTGGAGTCCATGTAACTTGTACGGTACTTAATCCCTGTTGCAGAGTGCTTCACAGACTCACATTTTATGACGCCTTTCACAAACCCCAAGGAAAATCAAAGGACCAAACCGTGAAATATTTGACATAATCTGGATTTATATTGATGGTTAGGATTGAAATTGGTGTTGAATTGACACATATTCAATTAAATATTGCTAAACTCCATAAATGTTTTTCTGTAATTGTATTAATGACTTCAAAGGTGTGTGTGTGTGTGTGTGTGTGTGTGTGTGTGTGTGTGTGTGTGTGTGTGTGTGTGGTGTGTTGTGTTTGTGTGTGTGTGTGTGTGTGTGTGTGTGTGTGTGTGTGTGTGTGTGTGTGTGTGTGTGTGTGTGTGTGTGTGTGTGTGCAGCTGTTGACTCAACAGGATTTCTCTTTCTTTAGCTGTCAACATGTGGTTTTGCAGTAATCACCAAAACGTGACGCCTGACTTTTATTTTTGATCTTGCGCAGAAATATGAGATTATCCTAATATCGGTTTCAACACTCTCGACACGCAGACGCATTAACTTCATAAATCCTTTGTATCCAGACTGTTTTCATGTACACTGTCATTCCTATTTTAGATCTTACACTGTATATCTCTCGTTTTCTTTATTTGATATCCTCTACAGTTGGGTTTAGATGAAATAAACCAGAGTCAGGGTGAAGGATTCAGTCTCCTCTTAACATCCATATTACACCATGACACATAACGAGGATGTTAAACTGACTCTGTGGGTGTAAAGGGGACACAAGACAGGAGACATCTGGTGAGGAAAAAACTGGCGGTTAGCCTAATGCTTAACGTATGATCCATCATAAGACGGATACAGCTGGCAATATTTTATTTTAAGCTTTTTAGTATTATTATTATCATCACTGTCCGACATATAAGAGGGGATTTAAACCACAGTAATTTTTGCTCTGAACTCATGTAGCCAGCATGTGACATCCTATGCGTGTCTGTCACATCTGTAGCCAAATGTCCCCTCAGCTAATGCTAGCCCTGGAAGAGACATCTGTCCCCAACACAGAGCTATTCAGCCGGACTCTGACGGCTCTCTGTATTGTGTTGCACACACACACACACACACACACACACACACACACACACACACACACACACACACACACACACACACACACACACACACACACACACACACACACACACACACACACACACGCACGACTCCAGATGAGGGTGCCTGGGTGTGGAGAGGGAGTGAGAGTTGTATCTGCTGGCTGTCCTGCTGAGTCCCAGTTCAGTGTGTGTGGAAACAGCTGGTCATTCTCCCTGTGTAGTTGGCAGGGGTCTACTTCCTCCAATTAGATTGTGAAATTTTTAAAGGACTGTCCTGCTGAGTCCCAGTCAGTGTGTGTGGAAACAGCTGGTCATTCTCCCTGTGTAGTTGGCAGGGGTCTACTTCCTCCAATTAGATTGTGAAATTTTTAAGGACTACAGTCGCTGTAACTTTATAATTACGAACGCAGGAGCTCCCTTAACTTGTGTTCACGTGTAACATCAATGGGTGAAAAAGTCCCATTAAGGTTTCTACTGTGAACTGAACTGGAGATGTTGCGGGGGAAAAGGAAGTGGATGGTTCAGTCATCAGGCGTGGTTTTATTTTGGGTGTTGGCTTGACCAAACACATACGAACCATGTGTGTTATATAATATTTTCCAAACCATATACTATATGTGATGAGCTGCTGCGGATGTGAAGTCCTTTTCATGGAGATTTGTTATGCGTGATAGGCCTCCGTTGACCTTGACTAGTGAGCACCACCAACCAAAGTAACCTAAAATTCAAGGTCAAATCCAACATGCCTTTACTTCCCTTTAAACATGTGATTTGATATCCACCATTATTTTGATTAGCATTTGACTAACTATTCGTGTATACAAAGTCACACCGCAACACAGACGCTCTCTCTCACACAAACACTCGGACTCAGAATCTCCCCTTACAAGCCTCCGCTCCCCCCCCGACCCCACTCCGGCCCTCCTTCCCTCGTCCAGGCCCAGGCGCCCTGCCAGCGTCTGTGCCCGGTTAGCCGCGCTAGTGCTGGGAGCTCCAGGGCCCCCAAGCAGGTGTGGGCCTCCCGGCCCGGCCAGAGGAGCTCAAGAGTAGGGGGGGGGGGAGCACAAAGGGCTCAAAGAGACGTGCCAGCACGGTTACCGTCTTAAATGTCCCAGGCCCTGTGGGCTGGCCACTCCACCGCGTCCGAGCGGTGGGCTAGCGGCCAGGGGGCCCTTTACACATGCGATTGTAACCCTGCTGTGTTCTGCTCTTTAAGGGTTCAAGAGGAGATGGTAAGACACGTCCACAAGCGGTTTAATGGTTTGGCTTTGTTGCTGCTAAGTTTTTGACATTCAGGGATTCAGATGGGGTTTCTTTCACGCTCACACCGGCGGGCTATATTATGGGCATATGCCTAACATATGCTGTGATATTTAGGAGGGGGTGTGTGTGTGTGTGTGTGTGTGTGTGTGTGTGTGTGCACACGGAGGATCTTTTCCTTTGGCACACGCTCCTATCTACATCTCCTTTGGCCTTTTGTGGTCCCTTTTCAAAGCGCTGCCCTGTGCTCGGGGCTTGGCTCGCGGCTAAGCTGGCCTGGCATTTAAGATTGGCAAGCCTGGAAAAGAACCGGGCGGGGAGGGACAGCGAGAGAAGTGATGTCTTTCCATTCCCTTTCATTCTCTTCCCTCCTCGTCTCTGTCCATTGTCCCCCTCACTGTGTTGCGGTGATGATGCGGATGAGGGGAGGGGAGGGGAGGGCGGGAGGGGGAAAGGGAGGGAGGGTGGGTAAGAAGAGTGCAGAATTCCCTTGTTGCCGGGGTAACAATGGCTCCTTATGTAGCTGACCTGCTTCTTTTTTGAAGGGGGGGGGAAAAAGGCCAGCGAGAGTTGTAAAGTTGCTCTCGCGTTCAGTTGGCTCTGCTCTGGATTCCCTCACCAAAAAATACTGTTGGTTCAATTCAAGTTTTAAATAGTTAATAAAATACTGTTTGTAAAACACAGTTGGTAAAACACTTGGTAAAATTCAGTTGATAATAATCATAAGGTATTTTAACCATTTTGTTTTTAGATCTGATCCTAGTATTGTCGGAGAGCGATCAGGATCCCCCCAAGAGGGTATATCCCCCTCGTTCTCTCTTTTTTGTTTTTCAACCAATCAATATTCAATTTGCATTTTTTTTCCCTCTCCCCTCCGGCTGGGGCATCGTTTTTATCGATTTGTCTGACGGGATGTATGATAATGGAGCGTTGCATTCTGGGCTATCTCATTACGAGGACCCGCTCTATAACGGGGTCACTGGGTCACCCAGTCGGTAGGCCGCGGTGATTTATGCGGTCTTTTAATTCAGGAGGACGGTTTATGTTATCCATGTGGCGAGACCAAAAGCGAAAACGACGATGAATAGGCTGTGTGTAACGAAAACCTAACCCAGAACCTGTTTTGTGGAGTGCTGTGGTTAGGGGAACACGACTCCAGATGACAAGGATAACAAGGATTTAGATGAGTTGTTCTTTATAGAGAGCATCACACCAAGTTATCTTCTCATTATCTTAAAATAATGAGTGTTTTGTGTAAAATTAGTAATTATTTTATCCCGAAAGTGTTTTTTTTAAAGATTGATCTTGCGCCGTAGTAAAATATGGGTTGGTCGGCAGTACCAGTAAAACCTGTTCAAGCACTGGTATCGTTTTCCCATACCGATGTCGGAGGTGAGAACCACACTTGCCTGCTGGCACAAAGGCTGCACCTTACTTCACTGTGACGCCACTGCAAAAAATGCACCGTCCTATTACACAATTCCACAAAGAACTTTAGTTCATTCATAATCTCACGGACGTGCAAGGAAATGATGCCGATTATCCAGGGCTTTGGTTGGTTAATCAATGCTGATTGATATCGGTTAATTATTTGATCATTTAATCTGTAAAATAATGTTATAAAAATGCAATAAAAAGTATATGTTGAAAGTATCCCTCATATAATTGATTATGAAGTGAACTGAGGAGGGAAAGAGAGGGGGGAAGCAGAAATGAAGAGGTCTTTTCTCAGAGCACCCCCCTCTTCCCGACCCTGTCTTGTTCTTCACATGGGAGAAAAAGCATCCTTACAATTGCATTAGGCCACCTAATAACCTTCATGTTGTTTACCTAATGGCATTTTCGTCTACATAACGACGTTAAACCTAGCATACGGAAAAAGCCTTCTGGAGTGAGTCACTGACGCAATGACATTTCTTCTCCACGGTCTTGAAACAGACAGAGGTTTTTGTTTTGGTGTACGGCTTTACAGACTGTCTGCGCTATACATATGAGGAGATTTTTGAGAGGGTTTTGGTATTCGGCTTAGCAGACTGTCTGCGCTATACACATGTGGTGCACAGGGAAGCTGGAGACGGAGATTTAAATATTTTACACCGTTACACTTTGGCTGAAAGGTCTGCTGCCATTTTGGGGCTTATTTTGTTGCTGACCACAAAACAAGGACATTTTTGTTTGGGAGGACCCAGTCAATGTTTAATTCCAAATCCCCCCCCTGAATATTTTGTTTATCCACATGAATGCTTTTGCTAGACAAAGCATGATTTCATCTGTACTAGTTGTACAGCATATAACAGCTTTGTTATATGCTTTCATAAATTGTATTTTGTTTAATATTGTTGGCAGAGAATTTAAATCCATAAATATGTGCTAAAAAACATTCCATTTGCCATTCCTTCTAATCAAATGCATATATAACCCATCATAACCCCTGTCTGTGATGTACGATTCAGGTTTGACTCATTGGCAGTTATAGATGACTCCTAGTTCTCTGGTTGGCTGTGATATGCTGTCCTCAGTACAGCTTATCTGTGAGGTGAGAACTGTCGATAGCCAGGAGATGCTGCTACGAAACGTTCCGTCCATTGACTGACGGGCTGAAACGCCGCATCCGATAAGACCCAGTGGCTATCAGCTCTGTCACCACCGTGGCGAGGAGATGGAAGGCTGTTCTTCTGCTATGCCCGCCTCTGCACTTCATTTCTGATGTCGACCTCACGCTGGTGTCTTTTAAAGATCATACTTTATTACCTCATTCATTACATGTCACGGGAGATGCCTGTTAGTCACCGGTTCAAAACGGTATATCTGCATTCCGACGTGTTTTGTGTTGCTTCCTGTGAACGAATACCGGAAAGCCAGAGCATCTTGCTGTTATCACCTGTTTAGGTCAGTTCTTTTGTTAGTCAAATGCACAACATAAAAGGCAAGCAGTCAAACAAAGCTGGCCATAAAAAAAAAATTAACGATGCAAAAAATATATAAAAAAAAGAAAAGAAAAGTAGTGTAAGAGTAAAACGAGCAGCAACAAATAATTTAGATCCCTCCATGTATTCTAGTTTTATAAGATCCCTAATAAAACTAGCATACATGTATGCTAGTTTTATTAGGGATCTTAGGATTAAGAGTTCAAGAGTCTTCTTGTGGTGCTCGGAGAGAAGCTGTTCTTGAGCCTGGTGTTTCGTTTTCTGGTGTTCTGATACCGTCTTCCTGACGGTAGCAGAGTCAACAGTTTGGCTGTGGTCTGTGGTCTGGCTTAACCTACGGTGGTTCTTCATCGGGTCTTGTTCTTTCTCAAAGTCTTTCTCAGAAGAATCGCTTCTTCTGAGTAATCCCCCCCCATTTTTAATTACTTAAATCGAGAACAACACAGTCTTTGTTTCCCTAAGCTTTCCCGCCGGTCTCCAGCGCTGCGTTTGAGGCTACCTGGCTGAACAACTGTTCAGATTCCCTTATAAACCATTGGGCTGATTAGGATAGGTTGTGTGTAGCGTTTGTGTGCGTGTGCTGCAGGGTGTGTCCATTTGCATCGCATGTCCACGGGGAGGGTATTTGTGGAGGTCTTAACGAGGGCGGGAGCTGAGTCACGCGCATGAATTATTTTGATTAGGATCAGCTGGTGGTTTTAAGGTTACCTATTAAAGACCTTGAATTGTTTGGACGCAGGGAGGGGTTTAATATTTCATCCCCTATACGTTCTCCGGCTTAGCCTGTGTTTTGCTTGTTTTTTTATGATTATTTCTTTTAGTATCGCTCATGACCGGCTCAACTATCCGGGTAAAGAAATGTAAAAACAAAGCTCTTAGGTGTCTATCCGCACGCTTTCTTCTGACCCACGAGTAAGGCCTCAACGGGCGGCCCACACAATCAAAAGTAAAGAAGAGAATCCTGTCACGTGTCCTGTTGGTGTTCATGGCGTGTGTTTGTTGTGTGTGTGTGTGTGTGTTGCAGAGGAAACCTGACGGTGCCCAGGTTAGCAGAGTCCAACATGGGCTTGGGAGTGCTGGGCGTGTTCCTGGGCCTCCTGCTGGAGGTCTCCAGCCACGGGCCCCACAGCGGCCCCCGCACCACCTGGAAGCACCACGGTAACCAACAACAACCTATTTAGAATCGTTCTCTTGGCTTGTCTGTTTGTTTCATGTTTTCCAGTAAGGCTTTTTTGGGCTCTAAGGAAAGCGCTTTTGGGCTTTTAAAACTGTTGTCACAGCGTAGCGACTGCCTCCATTTTTGACGGATAGGTGCAAAGAAATGTTGCTGGGAGTAATGGTGGTTTGGTTGTTGTTTAGTCATTACTTTTTAGAATTATTAGTCAACGTGGGGAGACATTGTTGTGTCTGAAACTGCCACAGCTGTTATCATGTGAGACATGGCTGAACAAAGATTTGATGAGCCTCAGGTACTGATTGTACGTTTGTTTAGGATTTGACATTACTATAACTCTTGAGTCCCCTAAAATAAATGTTTTAGATGAAAAAAAAATTAAGATGTAGTTAGAATATATAATTGTAACTAGGTTATAACTTAAATCCTCCTTAATTTTAACAATATATACAAAATTCCAAATCAAAATGCACCCTCCAATGTCTGGATTGTGGCTCATCTGCCACTGAACTATAAACGTGTACGCAGGTTTTATTGTGACATTTTTCATTGGGCAGAATCTCTTCTATATTCCCTGAGACGATAGTCCTCTTCCTGCTTGAAACTTTGAACACCAAGTCTTTGTTTTCTTGTAAGCAGCGACTTAAGTAGCTCCACTGAATCTATCACACAGACACACCCTCACACACCCTCTCTTTCACCCTCTCTGAAGGGAAGCGTCTTTTCTTCTCTCTCGCTCATTCACTGAAGCGTTCGGGGCAGGTGTTTGGTTTTGGTCGACATGCCGTTTCTGGTGAGGCGCAACCTGAGCTGCTTTGCACCTGGTGGCAAGACACACACACATACCCAGGGACACACACACACACACACACACACACACACACACACACACACACACACACACACACACACACACACACACACAACACACCACACACACACACACACACACACACACACACACACAACACACACAGAGACGGACACACACACACACACACACACACACACACAGAGACGGACACACACACACACACACACACACCACACACACACAACACACACACACACACACACACACACACACACACACACACACACACACACCAGAGAGAGACGGACACACACACACACACACACACACACACACACACACACACACACACACACACACACACACACACACACACAGAGAGAGACGGACACACACACACACACACACCACACACACACACACACACACACACACACACACACACACACACACACACACACACACACACACACACACACACACACACACACACACACACACACACACACACACAGAAGACAGCACGGCACACACACACACACACACACACACACACACACACACACACACACACACACACACACACACACACACACACACACACACACACACACACACACACACACACACACACACACACACACACACACACACACACACACAGAGAGACGGACACACACACACACAGAGAGACGACACACACACACACACACACAGACACAGAGACGGACACACACACACACACGTGCACTGTTCTCGATGAGGCCTTGGATAGTATACATAGTAACACACAGGGGTTACTAAAGATAGACTCACTCGCGAGAATGCCCAACTCCTCAATAAGCATAGCTAACAAGGAGCTAAATTTGTATCTCTGGACACACGATTACAAAACCACGAATTTTCCAAAACAGATAAATGTGTTGACATACAATAGTAAGTCTTTCCTAGTATATTTTATCTGTATATTATGCATATAATAATCCTTACTATTTATTTTTTAACCAAAGATGGTATTATTTTACAAATACTATCAGGGCTGTTTTAAGTCGATTAATGTTATGTCTGAAGCTGTAAATAATCCAAGATTTAAATCAAGCAACAGGTTTTTCTCTTCAGACATAGATTCACATTCTGTAAATCGTGTCTCCAAGGAGACCCGTCAACACCATTTTCTAACACCGGCGTACTGCTTCAGGCGTCGTTCATAATATAATCCCACCCCCCCCCCTCTGGTGCCCTCAGACGTGGACCTGTTGGAGTTCTCCGAGCCGGGGGTCTTCAACTACTCCACTCTACTGCTGAGCGAGACGAGGGACGCGCTTTACGTCGGCGCCCGGGAGGCCATCTTTGAGCTGAGCAAGAGGAACGTGACGGTCCGCAACAACAAGGTACAGCCATGAATGATGCAGCCAATACGCCAAAAGATGAAACAGTTGATACAGATGATAAATACGTGATACATTCATTGTAATAATTATGATAACACGTTGAACCTTGAGTGTTTTGGGACGGGAGGGCGTGATTGATGTACTGTGGTTGTCAACCTCCCCAGGTCCTGTGGAAGGTTGCGGATACGCCTATGAGCATGTGCATGCTGAAGGGGAAATCTAAAGAGGTGAGCGCTGAACTCTCTGAAAGGGTTCTTCCCGTCGTTGTGTTCTTGAATCAGTTCTGAGAACTGATTATGAGTCATTATTTTGCAAATGGCGGAAAACAAGTTGGCACAGGGGTGTAATAATTGAAGGATGACTGTGTGAATTGAGCCCCTTCCCAGTTGGTAGTCGAGAGATTTACCGAAATAGAAAACTGAAGTATGTGTTGATTGTAAGATTATTGTAAAAAAAAAAAAAGGTACAGCCTGGCCATCATTGTTTTCATGTAGAATATATCAGTTTGAGGACGTGATTTCATCATTGATGACATTATTGAAATCAACATCGATCAGCTGTGACTACAGAAAGGTCTCTGCCATTTCAAGCTCCGAGCTTAATGAAACATTGACACACTGTGACTTTAATAGTGATAATGATGCCATGAATAATGGTGATGATTGTTGTCTGCTGTCTGTCTGCAGAAGGACTGCCTGAACTACATCCGGGTGCTGCAGGTGCTGAACGAGGAGCACCTGTACGTGTGCGGGACGCACGCCTTCCAACCACAGTGTGACTATCTGGTAAGCTAGCGGTCATTTAGTAATGATTTTAGCACCCCGTTTATCCCTAGTCCCCCGGTAGTATCTGGCTCATGGATGCATACATAGACGGCTGATGTTGGGGATTGAACTCGGTACCTATTAGCTGGGTGTCAAACAACGTTGCAGGTTTATTATCCTACCCCTTATTGGAGTTTGAATCAATAGTCCTTCCTAAAATATCACAAATGTCGCTTTGGATAAAAGCGAAATCAAAAAATTGCTACGTGACGTTATAATGCTGTAAAAAACGCTAAAATGTCAGACTAAACAACAGTTTCTGCACTTTGTGTCTTCTTTCCACAGTCAATCAAAGACTTTGTGCTGGAGGGCCGGGCGGAGGACGGCCGGGGGAAGTGTGCGTTCGACCCGTCGCACAGCGTCACCACCGTCATGGTTGGTGAGTAAACAGAATTAAACAGGGTCACAAAGAGGTTTTATGGTCATCCGCCCCGTCCTCTCAATACTATTACGGTAATCCCAGATAAAAAAATAATTTGGGAGAGTTTTTAGGAAATCCCTTGCAGTCTGGGTTTTTTCCTCCAAAGCCCTGATATATTCAGGTCGATAAAGACAAAGCAACTCAACCATGGTGGCTTTTCCAAAAACGATAATATATGCCATAAGAATAATACTCTGTATTAATATCTTATCCTGGTAGGAACTATTACCTTTCAGGAAAAGTAAATGTCCGTCAGCCAACACTTTAAAGTGAATTGTGGTAATCGTTTTCATTTTTAAGCAGATAGTTTACTTGTGGACATTGGGGTTCGAACCCACAACCTTTCGGCTGGTAGTCGACTAGCCTATCTCCTAGCCCTGGTCCTTAGCAATACTCAACACAATCTCTATTGGTTTCTGGTTATCCCAGATGGCGAGCTCTACTCCGGCACGGTGTACAACTTCCTAGGCAGTGAACCCATCATCTCGCGGTACTCCCCGCAGCAGGCCCTGCTGCGCACAGAGTACTCCACGTCATGGCTCAATGGTGAGTCAGCGTCACATGACCCCGTGCCACCTAGCGCAGCCAATCAAAACTCCTTTCCATTTTTGGCAAGAAACATGACATTGGCATTGAGGCAGGGCTCTCCACCTGTCCTTTCTTATTAATACATTGTGTGTATTTCATAATTTGTATAGATTCATAATAAAATAATATTTCATAGTATATTAGTAGTATTTCATATTTTGTTTATCTTTAATTAATCTAGTTGAGTATTTTGCCTTCCTTGCACCTACATGCTGTAAAGCCCTTAACCTACTACTGTGAAAAATGATAAAATCTCCAGGATTCTAAAGTCTTTTATTCAGTGTATTAGTCGCAAAGTCACGTACGCAGACGTACCATTGTGTGTACGGGATGATTTAATGCTACCTTTACGGAAGTGCTGAGTCACCACCCCTTCCCTATGGAGGTGCTGAGTCACAACCCCTCCCCTATGGAGGTGCTGAGTCACAACCCCTCTGCCCCCCCCTCCCCCTCAGAGCCCAGCTTCGTGTTCGCGGACGTGATCCGGGAGGGAGGGGGTCCCGCCGGGGAGGACGACAAGATCTACTACTTCTTCACCGAGGTGTCCGTGGAGTACGAGTTCTTCGGAAAGCTCTTCATCCCCCGAGTGGCCCGCGTCTGCAAGGTCGGTCGCCGGGCGCGCCAGCCTGCACGTCAGCGTGCGCGCCAGCGTGCGCGCCAGCGTGCACGTCAGCGTGCGCGCCGGCGTGCACGTCACCCACGTCCTGCGTCACGCCCCCCCTCCCCTCCCCTGGCTTTATATACCTCTTTGTTTGTGGGGATAGGGGTGTCTGTGTGTCATGCTTCTGTGTTTGTGTGTGTGTGTGTGTGTGTGTGTGTGTTGCTTGTGTTTTTGTTTTGTGTATTGTGTGCGTGCATGCGGTTATCTTTCATAAAACGACTTATTTTAGGACCATAGAGGAATGACTCATGAGAGCAGAGATTCCGAAGTATAGATAAGCAACAACCCGAGAAGCCAAGCGCTAACCCATTTTAAATAATACACCAGCATGTCAGGCGTTGCGAAGACACTTTCATCCAATGCGTCTTACAATACCTCGAGTGCGGTGCATTCCTAGCATGGGTGGGCCCGGTTGGAATCCAGCTCCTTAGGGGTTGGGGTCTTGACCCTTGGCTGCAGAGCTAATGCCCCACATGTGAGGCTTGACAGGACCACACACTATATACACTCATACTCCCACTCCACACACACTGTTTGATCATATCGTGAACGTTTTTGCCCGAACATCTCCCTAAACAAAGCAAGGACCTACACTTGTCTGCAGATCTATCAATGTCACGGTGTCAATGTCATGCTTTTGCTGAAACGTCCCACGAATGGGAAATGGAAGTCAATGTGGTTTTTAATTCCTTGTTCCAGATAACTTGTGTTTGAATGGTGCCCTGAAATAAAATGTATTCATTTTAGAATTATTATTATTATTATTATTATTATTATTTATTATTATTATTCCTCCCTCTGCCCGAATTCAATGAGCATTTGACCAATAATAATAATCATTGAACTTGTATAGCGCTTTTCAAGTCCCCCAAACGCTAACCTCACTAACCACCACCAGTGTATAGTAAAGTCTGTGAATGCCCCCCACCTATAGGGAGACCTGGGGGGTCAGCGCACGCTGCAGAAGAAGTGGACGTCCTTCCTGAAGGCCAAGCTGGTGTGCTCCATGCCCGAGCTCAACTTCGTGTTCAATGTGGTGCACGACGTGTTCGTCCTGGAGGCGGAGGACTGGCGCAACACGCTCATCTACGCCGTCTTCACCTCCCAGTGGTCAGTAGGGTTATATTTATGATTTTTCTAACTACGATTTTTTTTTCTTCTGCTTTTTCTGCTTCTGCTTCTTCCTCTTATGTTTTATTAAGAATTTTAGTGGTGTTTTAAATGTAAAATGAGAGTTATTATTATTCATGTCACATCATTATCAAATGAACATGTATCAACACTACATTCAGCTAGCCATTTCAGCATCTTGTATCATATGTACAGCTCACGCTCCCTTGATGTACTATATTGTTTTTGTGTTTTTGTATCACCAAACCAGTGTCTTCATTTTGGTTAATGCATGTTTTAATTTCCTTTATGAAACGTGTTCATTTCCCATCCAGGGTTTTTATACTAAGGGTATTTCCATCTGCGTATCAGAGACACACATAGACACAGAGACAGACAGACAGACAGACAGACACACCCTATCCAACTAGACGAGGGGAGGGCTGAGGAGGGCTAAAGGAAATGAATGCCCGGCCATGAGGTTATTAAATGGCATATTGAGGATTCAGACAGCTCTTAAAAGGACTCATGGAATTGAATCTGCATGCTGTAAGTAGTGCTTTGGGAATACACTAGAGATGTCTTGTGTTACCGAAAGTCGTCGATCATATTGCTAATGTACTGCCACGGTGACATAACGGGATGCCTCCTCACAAAATATGGATACCATATTTATTATAAAACGTATAAAGAGAAAGGAAAGAATTGATAAAGATATTAAATATATCTCTAAAATGGAATGCAAAATATGCTAATAAATGTAAAATTATTATTTTATGCATAGAAAGCAATAAATGCGTAAAAAAAAAAAAAATTAAAATAATATAAACCTTTTTTCCCCACACTTTCTCTCTCCTTCTAAACCAATTCCTTATCGTCTACCTTTCTCTCTCTCTGCCTCTCCCACTCTCTGTCTCTCCCTCCTCCCACCACCAGGGGCAACGTGGGCCTATCGGCCGTGTGTGTGTACAACATGGCGCTGGTGGACGAGGTGTTCTCCAAGGGGAAGTACATGCAGAAGGCCACCGTAGAGCAGTCACACACCAAGTGGGTCCGACTACAACGGCATCACCCCGTCGCCACGGCCCGGAGCGGTAAGAGAGCCTCCCTTTATATACCACCTTACCACCTCCCCTCACCAAAAGTCTCCACAGCTAACTTATTGGGCTTGTTGACCGTGGCGTCACAATCACCTCCATTTTGGATGCACCGGAATGTTGGTTTTTGTCTTGGTAGTAGGAATGTTTTTTTTTCATTCATCGAGAAATGTTTTTTCATTATGGGAAGACACTGTTGTTTATACTAACTACCACAGCTTTTCTCATGCGAGGAGTGGCAAAACAACGGCTTCATTAGCCTAGGTTATGGTACGTTGGTTTAGGAATTTACAGTACTAAACCTCCAAATGGGAGTGTCTCTCCAACAAATCTCCCATAATGCATTCTGATGTTCAAGCCCTATTCTGTCTTGATGGATGAGGTAGTTTCAGAACTTCTGTGTTAATTGTATGAGAGTTATAGAGTCAATGACATAATCCTTTTGACATATACTGTACATGGGTGGATTGAACTGTGTGTTCTGGCACCGTTCAAACTCCCTACATTAAACGGTTGCGTCACCAAGTTTTCATAACCAATGAACTTCAAATAATTGCATGAAACACATTGATATACTATGTAAAATTCAATATGAAATAGTTGGTTTGAGCGTTCCACAATTTAAATTTACATCTTTCACAAATTCTTCCCAGAAACTGAGTGATATAAAATATGACACAAATGTCATAAGAGATAACGTTAGCTACCATGATTTAAAGGCTCCTCATCTTACTAAGCCTTCCACATTCAGTGATTGCGTCATCACCGGTTCACCCCCCCCCCCACCCCCCCAGTGCATCGACAACGCCATGCGGCAGGAGAACATCAACAGCTCGCTGCACCTGCCTGACAAGACGCTGCAGTTCGTCAAAGACCACCCCCTCCTGGAGGACCCCGTGCTGCCCGTGGGCGGGCAGCCCCACCTCATCACCAAGGACGTCAACTACACCCAGATCGCCGTGGACCGGGTGACGGCGCTGGACGGACGCGCCTACGACGTCATCTTCACCGGCACCGGTGGGTGCCGCTCGCTCGTAAACGCCCCAAGAGCGCGACAGTGTTTTTGGATTTTGAATGATTGCAGGTTTCATGTAGGGCTGGACCATTAGTCGAATTCAAACCAGACATCGCAATGTAACAGAACGCAATATGTAAATGGCAGAGGCTGTGATATTTTTATGGTGTGATTTGTTACCTTTACTGAGTAAGATATATATAATTGCTTTTCTTTTACAATTCAATAGTTAAATAAAGATGTTATATCAATTAATCTCAACACATAGGCCTGGCCTAAAGGAAAGAGCAGTTTATATGTTGACTGCTTCCAATGTTGTTTTGGTCAAACTTAAGAATGATTTATTGCTATTTTGGTGAATAATAGACTATAAGGAACTTAATAAATGTAAAAAAAATCGCATATTAAATCGCAATCGCAATATTGGTCAAAATAATGGCAATTGGATCATTCCCCAAATGGTTCAGCCCTAGTTTCATGTGTGGGGGTTAATGGCTCAAGTGTCTGTCCCCCTAGACACCGGAGTCCTGCACAAGTCGGTGGTGGACGAGGGAGAGGTGCACATGGTGGAGGAGATCCAGCTGATCAAGAGCGGTGGGGCCATCAAGAACCTGCTGTTGTCCTCCGAGGTCAGAGGAAGTGGATATATATATATATTATGCATATGAACGTCTATATATAATGGATGCCGTGACTCACTCTGGGCGCAGGGAACTGGGGATTTTTCCCTGACTGTGATTCACGGTGGGAAATGTGTGTGCGCTCATGCAATGCGTCTGTGTCCTTAAGTGTCGGTCTTGAAGCTCCGTTTCCGTTCTCTTTGGCGCCACCTATGGCTGTCTGTGCTGTTTGATATTTTGGTAATCTGTAACTTTGCTCTAGTGTGTACCTGTAACATATACTTATTGTGTTTCCCTCTTAATACACAGCTATAGCAACGCGAAGCGACACATTGCAACCCTCTTTCAAAAGCCATTTGAGTCATGCTTTAGATGTTGTTCCTGTCTGAACATAACTGATGGGATGATGGCTGAATCAATAAAGGAACATAAATATAGAATATAAATATAGAATGCTTTATCCACCTAGCGAGTATATGAGTGGTTCACAGCTTACTACACCAGTGCCCTCTACACAGAGAAGTGAGGTGCAGGGAGACTCTGCTGCCGTAGTACAGTATGGTTGATGCTAACATGGACGTGGACCTTCGACAGACCCGCTCCCTGTACGCCGGGTCAGACTCCGGCGTGGTCCAATCCCCCACCGCCTTCTGTGGGAAGTACCTGTCGTGTGACCAGTGTGTGCTGGCCCGGGACCCCTACTGTGCCTGGGACCCTAGCTCTTCAGCCTGCGTCAATATACTCGACCGCCCAAAACTAACGCAGGAGTGAGTCTATACTTTGTTAAGAACGGTTTGCTCTACGGTGGAGACACTTGGAAACGTTTCTGTCCATCTGCAGTCAAATCTGATGGATTTCAGAAATGAATAAGCTTTATATAACACCTGAACATGACCTAAAGCTAATATTAACAATGAAGTATCCCCTGTTTTGAGTATTATCAAATAATCATGAATATTTTTTTTTCAGTATGGTTTGATTTGTAAATCTAAAGTTTTCCATGTAGTTTATTTCTTGTAGACTTCCACAACCGGGTCATTTACCTCGTTCACCTCAGTCAGCCTTTGCTCTTTCGGGGCTCCTCGTACTGACCTTTTAAGCACACTGCTCTTTGTCATTCCAGGGGTCTGATCCAGAGTTTGAAAGGTGACGCAGATTCCTGTCCTGCAGGTAAGAGAAGATGCGTGACTGGATGCACACGAGACGTCAACAAAACGTTCTTGACATGACCTCATCACGAGAACCGTCAACATTCTGGTCTTGGCTGGTTGATGGTACTCATGTCAAATGAGACGGATTCCTTACTAACAAGGCGATACTTTCTAAACGGCACCCTTCACACCAGGGTCGGTATTGCTTTACATAGGCAGTATTCAAATTTCAAAGAAAAATCTGTTTATGACATTTGAAAGAGAACAAAGAGCCACAAGGTGACGTGTACCACCAGGTTTTATATTATACCAACGCCGTTTTGAAAATCGGCCTCTTCTGACATCACAAGTGGGCGTGTCCACCTAGATGTGAGCTATATAGAAGAGAAACGTTTGCTACAGTCCACTGGGTAGGCTGGTAGACTGATCTATCCACGGTTCATATAGTTGGACACGCTCACTTGTGACGTCAGAAGAGGCAGATTTTCAAAACATTTTTTTGAAAATGGCTTGTAACGGCTAACCCCACCCACACCTGGTGGTATAAAGGGGACCTTTAACATTGTCACCCCCCTCCCCCCCCCCCCCAGTGGCGGCGCTCTCCCCCCGGGACTACGGGCGCGTGCTGGTGCGTCCGGGCAGCTCGGCGGAGCTCCCGTGCGCGCCGCCCTCCAACCTGGCGCTGGTGTCGTGGCGGCTCAACGGCTCGGCGCTCACCGAGGCCTCGCGCTTCCACTTCATCGGCGAGGGCGGCCTGCTCATCTACAGCGTGGCCCCCGAGGACCAGGGCCGCTACGAGTGCTGGTCCCTGGAGTGGGCCCCGGCCGCCGGCAAGAACTTCAGCCGGCAGGTGGCCGCCTACACCCTGGTGCTGGCGACCCCCCCGTCCCCCCGGGGCCCCGGCAAGGACCTGGGCCGCAGCGCCCCGCTCGGCGAACCCCTTCCCCGAAGGTAACGCTAACACGCCGGGGCCCTCCCCGCTAACCCCGGCCCAGCTCTCCCCCCCGCTGCCGCCGCCGCCCCCCCAGCCCCGCACCGACTCCCCACTAACCCCGCCCCCCGGCGGCAGCACGCTGCGGCTGCAGCCCCGGCACCACCACCTCCACCCCAGCTCCAAGGCCCCCGGGGGCCCGGAGACGCGGGACCCCTCGGCGCAGTACCTGCAGCGGGGCAACGCGGCGGCGCTCCTCTGCCTCTTCCTGCTCTTCTTCTTCCTCTTCCTGGCGGCGCTGGCCTACAACTGCTACATGCGCTACCTGCCGGCGCCCTGCCTGCGTCTGCGGGCCGCGCTGGTGGGGGGCAACAAGTCCCCGCTGCGGCCCGAGTACCGCGCCTGCGAGGGGGGCCTCATGGAGCCCCCGATCGCCGAGAAGCTGAAGCTGGCGCAGCGGCCTGAGGGCCAGCAGAACGGCAGCCAGACCCCCACCCCGACCGCCACCGCCAACACCACCGCCACCAACACCACCCAGAGCCAGCTGCGCGCGCTCCGCGACACGGGCTACGAGACGGAGCCCGACTGCGGCAACGGGAAGATCCCGTCGCACGGGTTCGGCGGCGGCGGCGGCGGCAGCGACAGCCCCTCCAGCGAGAAGCCCTTCGACGTGGACTCGGACTCGCAGCACATCGAGTTTGCCGACGCGGACGAACCGAGCTGCTAGCCGCGAAAATCAGTTTTTTGTTTTTTTTCTTTCACCCCCACGCCGAGCACAGAAAGTATTTATAGAGCGTCCGACTCTACACGCTGCTTCCTTTCGAGGTAGAATTGTGAAATGTGAAAATATGGCCGATGCCGACGGTGGTAAACTCAAGTGTTTTGCCTCCCCCTCAACTCTCCGATAGAAACAACGGATCGTTGGACAACCGATGACCGTAGTCCAGCTATAAAAAGATTACTAGTTAAATTCCAAATTGGAAACATTTGTTTACCAAATTGGTAAGTTAAATTAATGTTGACCAGATTGGAGCCATGTTAACTTTGTACAGTGTTGGGTCCCGCGTCTTGAAACTTTTTTCTTTTGTAAACTTATTGTAGATCCTTTGGGGCTACCAGATATCTGGGGGAGCGGCGTGTTTTTGAACCATTCCTAGTGTGATCTGTGACTCCTCAGGGACTGGGTGGGCTTTGGTACGGGGGGGATCGTACCTGCGTTTCCTTTCTTGAATGTTGTCACCTTTGAGCATGATGTCTGTGGACCGCAGCGATCAGCGATACCGACGGTACAGAGGATGTCAACACAAGAGACCACAACTGAATGGAGGGAACGTGCGTTTGAAGGATTTAACCTCTTTGACGTATTCGTGTGCGTGCGTGAAACTAGGGGATATCCCCAAAATGATGGACAGGGGAACTTTGACCGCTGGATAACATTTGAACCGGAAAATGCAAAAGACTTGAAGAGGATTGGAACCACTTTGAGAAAGTCACTGACGCGTGAAGTCTGACATGCTGAAGAAGGGCGTTCAACTGTTCGGCCCGGAGTTGTGCCGTGCCATATTAACTTCTACTAGTCCCATTCCCCAGTACGGTGTTACACTAACCATTCATAACGCGTCTAATTTAAGACCATATGCTTGATAAACCTCTTTTTTTTCCCCCTGAAATATGAGCCTGGGATAAAAATCGTATTTTTTGTATTTTTTGTTCTTTTTAATTTAATTGAGCTTTAAGTATTAGAGTATTTCCAGAAAGCTATTATTTAACTGATACTTCCACTGACGCACGACTCAAACCACCGCATCTCCTATTCCGCTCGAGTTTCGTCTCTCCGTCATTCCCCACCGTTTTTCCCTCCCTTTCGCACGTCCCTCTTCTTCGTCGTCAGCTGTCCTCACTCCTCTCTCCTCCGTCTCCCCCCGCCCCGCCTCCCTATCCCCCTTCTTCCCTCACAGCCCCGGCCACCTCTTCCTCCTCCGCCTCCCTGTCTTCTGAAGGTAGCTCTCGCTCTGTCCTCTCCTCCTCCCCCTCCTCCTCCTCCTCCATCTCCATGTCCTCCTCCCCCTCCGAGCCCAGCCTGGGTGTGGCGGGAGGGGGGGAGGCGGAGGTGAGGCTGCTGCCCCCCCTGCTGAAGGATCAGGCCTGGGGGCTGCACGCCCAGGAGGCCTTCCTGCTCTTCTGCCTGGCCCTCGGTGAGTGGTGCTTGTGACCTCTGACCTTTCCCCACTGCCCGAGCCAGCCCTTAACTGCATCCCTGAGGAACTTGAGTGCAGGTTGATGCCCTGTTACCCTCCCCCCCCCATTCACTTTTCTAATCACTTCTCACTTCACATTTTCCTTCTACATTGCCAATCGTGTGTGTGTGTGTGTGTGTGTGTGTGTGTGTGTGTGTGTGTGTGTGTGTGTGTGTGTGAGACATTAAACCTAAACAAGGGGCAGATGTGTCAATGTACTCAAGAATTGGTGGAAATCATCCTTTATTCTGCTAGCGTCCCACTGTCCTGGTCTGCAGTCTTGATGTGTTACTAACCTGCGAGTCCTGGTTGTTTTTCACTGGAGGGTCTTGGGACATTTGAGGTGGACTTTTTTGGATTGCTTCTTTTTTTTTTATGTTAAATCATTTTTTTCAACACTTTATCCAGAACTTTGTGCCTGTAAACAAGTGTAAATATATTTGTATATATGGAGAAAATAATACCTTTAAATATGTACATAGATTGTCGGAAATCTTGAATACTGCTGTAGGGGATTTGAATAAATGTTACATTCAAATGTTTTCAAATACTTGACTTTGTCTTTCAGTTTAAAATCAGTCAAATCGACTTTATTTGTATTTATTTGGTCTTAAGCTGAATAAAGAAATATTGTAATTGGTTTTAAACCACAACAATTCAATGACCGCAAGGGTTTACTCCGGATGGTTTGAACGGCAAAAATAGTTTTCATCAATCAGTTGGGATCATTTGAGTCAACCCAAACAGCAGTGTGATAATAATGTGCCTTTTACAAGAGATGCTGCTGCATTTGTCCTTTGTCCTTTTTTGGTTACTCCTTTTGAAAAAGGTTACGTGTAACAAGAACTAAAAACGATACATTAACTTGTATGAGGAGTCTATAGTTGGAAGCCTGGGTCATACCACTCAATGTGGCAGAGAAATGCATCGAGTTCATCTTTAATCAGATGCTAATTAGCTTGAGTCTTTCGTTGGTACCGACAAGTAACTGACCCATGCATGATCTAATCCTGACGGCTCCCATTAACAAAGCAGTGCAGTGTGTGTATGTTGAAACCAACATATATCACCAAGGACACAGCCAAGGCAAGTATTGCACCTTCACGCACGTCCTATTCAACTCAAGAATCCTCTATATTCTTTTGGTTGTGTTTTCGTTTTTTGTTGTTGCAATGAGTCATGGCTTGTCCAATCGCATCCATCCCAGGCCCGAGCGACACTCGTGTTCATTGGCTGATCAATGGACACAGTATGGACACGCCCATCATGGAGTACCGCCTGCAGCTGGGTCAGAGCGAGGTGCTGGTGAGCAGCTGGCTGAAGGGGGGGCCGCTCATCAAGGACGCCTACTACAGCTGCGTGGCCGAGGCCGGCGCCGGCAGCGACATGTCTGAGGTGGAGCTCCGCCTTCCCATCGGAGGTGAGGAGGGGGGGTCCTTGTGCTGACCAATGGTCATCAAGTGTACTGGAAGTACTGGGGCGAGAGCTAACCTTGTTTCCCGGCTCACCATGGATGACTCCTGGAATGGGTTGCTCTGAATCGGCGTGATTGAGAGGAAGGGACTTGAATAAGATTAGCCACGAAAAGAGAGAGGGCGGGACTTTGTGTTATATGGGATTAGCGGCAAAAAGAGTGCAGGACTTTCTGTTACATGGGATTAGCGGAGAAAGGAGAGGGGTTGGGCCTTTCAGGTAAATGGGATTAACGTAAGAGAGGGATAAATAACCAATAGGAGGGATATCCATTGCTGTTTCGGATATTGCCTTGTCAAATTATTCTTAATAAATTATGGTTCTCTTGTCCTGTACTTATTCTTGTCACTCCTGCGACTTAACTGGCGTAAAAACAGCTCACAATGAAGTAAGCACGGAAAATATAACGCTGATGGGTTCGGGAGTTTTTGTTAATGTATTTATGTAGGTATGGTTCCTTCTGGTTGCCTGCTGCACAGATCAGGAGAGCGCTCCGGCCAGAGATCTGACCCAGTGGAGAGGAGCGCTCACGGAGCACGAGCACCTGCTCAAACGATGGGAGAACGCCTGGGTAGGTCTACGTCCTGATGGGAGGCACCCCATTCAGGTCTGAGGAGTCCTACTGGGGTCATTGCACCACTAGTCCAAGTTACTCTGGACCATAAGTGCAGGCTGGGGCAACTGCTTACTGAGGACATTGCACTGGGGGGTTGGGTTATTGGGTAATAGTTACACGCGACTTCTTCGGTTTAATTATTGTAACTAGTTCCTAGCTTGATACATGCTTGAGCTATTCCCACCCTTTTTAAAAAAATGTTTGATGCCTTTTTGTAGTAGTGGCTAGTGATGCTTTGCATTGTTCCCAGCCTTACTTAATATACGTAATTAGCTCTTCAAAGATCTGAACTCCTTTGTTGTCTTCAGGATCGCTGCGATGGCCATGGAGCTCTGTGAGGGTGTCGCGCGCGTTACATCATCACCATCCTCTGAGCAACACATTGTTCACGTCCAGAGTCCTGGACGTGGGCGTACCAGCAGGGCCTTACGATGTCACAGCTTGACACATTGTGATGTCAGGGCATTGTCTTGAAGTCTTGATAAGACCCTGTGGAATGCATAGGCCTTATTCTGGCACCCTGTGTTCGGTTAAGGGGTCCCCTGGTGTTAATGCTGTGCTGGATACTCTGGGGAAAGGATGTAGCTGTTGCCTTAAAGGGCCCTTGTTTTACCACTAGGTGTGAGGTTGAGGAGCCATTTCAAGCCCTTTCACAGTCTGTCCCTTTGTGGCGTGTCCACCCAGACGGACGGTTCGGCTCAATCCGGTTGATCCAGTCCACCACTCTGCTGCTTCCAGCCAGATGGAAACCTTGCACATTAAATGTCTAGTAAAGGCTCATCAACATGACCCCTGGTGGTGAAACAAGGGGCCTTTGTAATATGAGGGTATATGATCTATCGTTAATTGAATAATAGATTAATCGGTTCACTTAATTAACTTTCATTAAATAATTCATTTGTAGTCTGTTTATTTTTTTGTCTTGGATGTAATAACAGTTTTTTGACTGTGAAAAAATAAGCAATAGAAGTTCTGAGTGGGAGAGCAAAGGCAATCACAGAAAATTGGTCTTAATGTGTTGAAAGCACCCTATGTGTAAAGTTTACACCTTTCTCTGGCTTCACCGTCCTTCAGCACCACTGTGTCATGTACGTGTGATGGAAACAATAACACATTTTCACTTTTTGATTGTATCGTGGGATGAATGACATAATCTTAATATTCACTTGACGTCAATCTTGCTTTTCTTGAGTATTATCGTCACTTGCTAAGGGTTGGACGATTTTTAAACGATGTATAATTCTTGTTTGAGGCTCTGATGCAAAGTTCTGAATTTATCTGTTGTCACGGGTTGCAACAGGTTGTTTCTTTATAGGTCACAAATAAAATGTTCAATCAAATTACTGTTTACGGTCACAATTAGTTTTTTCAAGTTTACAGAGCTGTTTAATATGATTATTATTGATTATGCACTCTGTACTGGAACAGCTGTACTTTGTGTGTAAGTTTACTTTCAGCAGATACTTTTATCCAAAGTGACTTACAACTACTCTTACTTATTAGCACTACTTTTATCCAAAGTGACTTACAACTACTCTTACACTATGTACCGGAAACAACCAACCAAGTATTACATACATACCACAGGGTCCACCATGCAAGGCAACATCCAGCTCCTTGGGAGAAATGAGGGTTAGGTGACATCAGCTAGAAGGAGCTGGGGAACGAACTACCAACCTTCCGGTTGGATCTAATTGGGTGATCGTACTTCAACCCCCATGCCTGTGGTTCTAGCTCATAGATAAGTCGTCCTGGTTTCCAACTGTTAAAATGTGGTTTTCCTTGACGAGACTGTGGTCATAAGTTGCTTGCTCATCAAAACCTGCTGCTTTTGCTTAACTGTCTTCGCCTTATAACTATTTTTTACATTTAAGTTAGAAATAAACGGTGGAAATGACCTTCGCACTGGGAGCCTGGTCAACTCATTTCATTGAGGTGTGTGAGGGTGTTAGTTGGGAGAGCCAGGGCATTTGCATGTTCCAAGTTCACTCCTTCACAAGTCAGTCGTGACAAGACTGTTTGTATCATGCAGATTAAAGCTCCCCATTTTAAAACCACACATGTGTGATGATGACAGCCAGTGACGTCGGTAAATCAAAGTATGGGACCGACCTCTATGTAGCATTGGCAACGGTCTCACCATGTGTTTGTGCATTGCTGCTGCTAAATTGACTATGGTCTTGTTAGTAGACCAACGCCTCCAGTGCATGCTGTTTAAAGGTCATACACTTTAGTTTCTGTCTTTAGTCTGTTTGTAAAGAAATCCTATGGCTGTAACTGCACGCACACACGCACGCACAGGAAGCGACACACGAAGCTAGTCATAGGATACATCCCAGACCAAACTAATGCACATCAATTACTCCTTAAGTTTAGAGTCTTGTATGAAAGAAAACTGGTTTGTTTTTAAAGTGGCATTACAGTTTTAATTTCTGTGGCGAATAGAGCATGAAGGCAATTGCATTTGTGCAGACCAATTTTTCCTTAAATCGGTTAAGATCTTCTTTAATAGATCCATGGTTAAGATGTTCGGGCTGCAGCTATAGGTTGTCTTCAAGACAGCCAAGTTGAATTTACAGGCTGTAATTCTTTTAATGTATTTTTTGTTGAGAAAGTTAATGTGTGGTATACAAAACTGTAGACCAACTGCGCCCTCTGGCTCTCATTGTTTATTAAATCAATATTGATATATATTAATAATTTAATGAACAAATGGGCGCCAGGGGGCGCAGTTTAGCCAAACGCTAATACTAGGTCGCTGAAGTGCTTTCTTTCCAAACAAGTTCGGCCTCCAATCAGCTATTACCGTGTCCTGTGATACATTATATATTAACCGCTACAATCCGTAGAAGTAAAAGTAATATTGTAAGTGGAACATGGCGAATTTAAATTCATTTTATTACAGCAATGTTTGGACTGTACTGGTCGAGGCAACAGTGCGGCAAAAGTTTACCTAGGCCTAAATATTTGAACAGATGGCCACGGGTCGATTATGTCCTGAGGTAAAGACGACGACGACGACGACTTTCACACCACGAGGTAAGGGTCCACAGTTGATTCAGCGTGAATCCCAGTTATGGTTTAAGTGATAATGGCGTTTCTGAGCAATTTCCTTTTATTGACACTAACTTCACAAACTTGTTTGTCTGAGTCCTTTTATATGTCCTTTGTGTTTCACGGGGGCATCTTCTGAAAGTTTTTTTTTTTTTTTTTAATTTGACCAATCAATTGCAGAGATATAGCAGTTAGCCTACCAATAATTATATATAGGCCGCCTATATAATATGATATGATATGGAAACTATAGGATAATAAAAGGTATGGGTGTGAATAGCTGAAAAGCTGCAATAACAACATACGCCATGCGCCTTAGGTGGTGCTTTCCACCTAATTAAAACGTCCATGATGTGTAACAGTAATATCCACACCAGCCTGTTTGTGATTACTAAATGGAGCTCCACAGACGATCAACACTGCCCTCTATTGGCCATTTCACTGCCAATCTTGTATGTTTCGGATAAAGGGTTAGCCTTGAATATAATCCACACGAGATTAATGGAATTTGATCTTTAGTATTGTTGCCTTTGTTACTTATGTACCAGGGCACAGACTGTTGATTTATCTTTACTAGTTTAAGTTTAGTCTAGCCTAGTACCTGTAGGGGTGTAACGGTAAACTGAAGTCACGGTTCAGTTCAGACATCACGGTTCGGTACGAGTTTGGTACAATGAAAGGAAAAGAAAAAAACTAAAATGCAGAAGGCAATTCTTTATTATTGTCTCAGGTTGTACCACCTAGTGTCATACAGTCTGTCCCCTGAACTAGCTGCAAACAGCCTGAATTGTGTAATCTAAGATGTAACAGTAAACAATAAGTACACCACATCACCTTCAGACTCCATCTGTATCTTGTAAACAAAATAAGAATCAGTTATAAAACTGAAAATTCATCATGTCTTATGAAATTGCAAAGTACACAGAATTTGCGCCATTTCCATCGGAGGGTCGGGGTCGGTTTGCATTACATCAATTAATTTGCATGCCAGTTTTATTTAATTTTATACTGTGTATTTTCCGTGTAAATCTATGCACCAAACCTTGACGTATGAGGTCATTCAGCCTACCCCCACGGAGCGGGTCAATAGTGCTATCATTATCCATTCATTTCATTAAGCTCCATTCAGGTGCGCCACAATAATTTCCAAACGGGTTAAAGGTGTAGTGATTAGGATTTAGTGGCATCTAGTGGTGCGGTTGCAGATTGCAACCCATTGAAAACTACCTCTGACCTCTTCCTTTCCAACGACATAGGAGAAGCTACAGTGGCCAAGGTGCTAGTAGGTACTTCCAAAAGGATGTAATTGTCGCCAGCATCAAATATCAAGTGATGACCTCCCTGGATATATATTTATCAAATGTAAATAGTTATTTATTCTACAAAACTATAGGTTATAGTTTACAAGTAGTATAGTGTTTATGATTGTTGATTGTTCCTCCTTGTGGAAGGGTTTATTACTACAGTTATCTCTCTAGAGCCGTTACGCTTTTTCTGGGCTACTGAAGAAACATCTGTGCAACCTGGTGTGCTCCATAAAGAGGACCCTCCCTACGTATACACTGCAACTTTAATATAATCACAGGTGATGATAGCAAAATAAGTTGACACACACCAGTCTCAATGTGGGAGTGCTCCCAAAGGCTGGAAGGAGTTCACTGGTGGTCTACCTATCTGGTAAGTTGGAGTTGATCAGTCCGTCATGCATCTTGAGTGGACAATCCTGAAAGCATGTACCTCAAAACATTTTATAATCCCTAGTTTGGTTCTCTGATAAATGTAAATCCCCCTAAATCACAGTTGCTAAGGGACACTAGGCTTAGCATAGAAACAACTTAACCTACCTGCATTTTGCCCCATTGACATTGTTTTGTGTTTGAGACAGCAGGTTTTACATCTTTAAGTCAAAAAAGTCCACAACAAGGACTATGTTGGATATATCAATTGGGCATATTTCCTAAAAAACATATCTGCCTAAACATATATGTACAATGTGTTTTGTGTTCATTCAGGTAGTACACTTCAGGGAAAAAACAGCAGAACTAATTACTACTATTATTATTTCTATATTTGTCCACTTGTATTACTGTTTAAAATTGATTCTGTATATGGTACGGTACATTCTAATAATGTGCAAAATAATTGGAACTACAATTAATTTAATACTTTATACATAGTACATAGTCTAGTTGCAATAGAGAACACTTGATATTAACATGGATTTACTTTGTGATCCATTCATGGTGTATACACCATGAATGGATCACAAAGTTGTTATATTATAAATAATTATTAATTCGTATAATTATAGTTATTATAATAATTATTATGTTATATTGTTATTATAAATAATAAAAAACCATCCAATAAGTATACAAGCTTATGTTGTTCAAAATCAAAACGTATGAATTAGCTCAAAACATAATTTGCCAAGTGTTTGGTGTCTGTCTTTGCTATAGCATTTGTTATGTCTCATTATTTGGCTAGTTTCTACTTTGAAAATAACTCCTGCTTTCAAATGTTTTTAGTAACCTGGCAACAGTAGTCAAGTGAAGTGGTCTCTGAAGCATCACTGCCTGAGGATGCTCTCTCGCTCGCCCTTCCGTCTCTCTGCACCTCTCTCTCTCTCTCTCTCTCTCTCTCTCTCTCTCTCTCTCTCTCTCTCTCTCTCTCTCTCTCTCTCTCTCTCTCTCTCCTCTCTCTCTCTCTCTCTCTCTCTCCTCTCTCTCTCTCTCTCTCTAGTCTCTCTCTCTCTCTCTCTCTCTCTCTCTCTCTACCTCTCTCTCTCTACCTCTCTCTCTCTCTCTCTCTCTCTCTCTCTCTCTCTCTCTCTCTCTCTCTCTCTCTCTCTCTCTCTCTCTCTCTCTCCCTTCCCCTCTCTCTCTCCCCCTCCCTCCCTCTCTCCCCCTCCCTCCCTGTCTCCCTTCCGCTCTACAATGTCTCCAAAAGTTAACAGACAAAAAGTTGGTAAAACTGTTGGACCCAGCCTGTTATTAAGCAATAATAATAATAATAATAATAATAATAATAATAATAATAATAATAATAACATCAACAGCATTAGGAATACACGGACATGGTAGGACAAGTATTACGTAGTATTGGGTCTATTTATGTCCAATAACCTTTTGAGGTCTTTCAACTGTAATATTATAATGTAGATAAGCATGACTACATCTAGTTTTTATTAATAATACCAGCGTACTTTGTAGTAATTGTAAGTAATATATTTTAAACTATCCATTGATTTCAGGAAATCGTTTTGTGTTTATTATGTTTAGAAATATAATTAACCAAGTATTTATGTAAATGTCGGGTTTTTATAATGATGCGTAAAACGCTACCGCAATACATGAATGTACCAACGTTTATATGAATGTTGAAAAATAACCCCTAATAGAAACAGTTATCAAGACAAAGGAGGGGTGGTCGACATTAGTATCCTATTTTTCTTTCTACCATAGACATCTTTCACCTTCTCCATCCTCTAGCTCTCAAATTATAATACCATAAACACCATGTATGTCATATTTCTAATGTCGTTTGTATCTCCTTAACCCTGCTGAACAGCTCCCATCAAACACACCGCCTCCTTCCAAATGGTTCGTTCCACTATTCTGCAAGCCTTCCCTGAATGAGTCATCCTGCCGGCTCCTGATTGGATAACGCCATGCCATCCCCAGGGATTGCCTTGCAGAGGCAGAAAGGCCCAGCTTCCATTCACAGAAACATTGGTATGCCTGCCTGCGATGTCATTCACATAAAATATTAAATTGTGCACACCTTATATCCTCCTCTGCCTTTTTCCCTCTCCATCTTTTCTCCTTTCGATTTTTCTCTCCCTGCACCTTTTGAAATCCTGCTGGCACATCTCCACCTCC